>JAULBS010137281.1:0-12963 GCA_032355785.1 Symmetromphalus regularis | reverse complement strand
TTAAAACGATGAAATTTTTGTATGTGATCGATTCTAATTATATTCGGATATTTTCGCAAAACCCGAGAATTACCGAACTCGATTGTATTTTTGGAGCGCGATTATTCACACCCTTGGTAGAAATCAGCGGGCGCGATGGGGCGCGTGCATGCCTTAAACATGAAACCCTGGAATAGAGTTGTGTAAACAAGACGGCTGAATTGAATCACTGATCTTTCACACTATATGGATGCCATATGATTTCAAATTTCATGGGAAACACTTTTTCGCTCCTATGCTTTTGTATCATTTGAACCCATTGGAAATCTTTTTTGGTAATCCAAAATAATGTAGCAGTGATACGAAAATCAAATGAAACAAAATTTCTATTCCGTGATTTTTACGACACGGTACCTACAAGCTACCTATAACAATCAGCAATGATACGAAAATCATAGTAAACAAAATTTCTATTTGGTGATTTTGATGACATGGTACCGACACGCTACTGGTAACAATCGTTACCGTGAAATCCTATGGCCTGTGTATGACAATTCTTGTAGACTTAATGCACACAACACGAATGTCCAGCCTTCTGGTTAATGTAATCAAGGCTTTAGAATTTCACCAATGTTTCTCATAGTTATAGCATAGGCTCAACTTACTTTTGATCTAGCTGAAGCCTGGTTTTGACCAACCAGATTGGACTAGTCATGGTAGTCACTGTAAAACCTGAAAACAAGCAAAACATTAAATTAAAGGGAGATAACTTAGATTTTCTTGTTGACGATTGCTTTGTTAAATAATTTTTAACTAAACAGCTATAAATGTCTTACCAGGTAACATCTCTGAAACAGAGCAATTCATTAAATAATAATGAACACAATGTTTCTTGTTTGTTATTGTAACAGATGTTTATCCATTATTTAATTATAATAAAAACAGTACAAATGAGAAATAAAATACAGTATAACAATAGAAAAAAACACTTTTGGTTCATGTTAATTGCATAGCCACGGTGCACAAACATTTTATACAATTTACAGAATTATTCCTTTATCAGAAATGTTAATTCAAGGCCATTTTCACAAGTCTTGCTGTATCTGGTATAAAAACAAAGAACATTTATAGAGGCACTGATTTTCCACGATAATGGAAACGTGGACAGAATCATGGAAAAACCTATCTGAAACAGAAATCCCAATTTTCTCCAAAAACATTATTATTCATCTTCAAATAGAGCAGTTTTAAACGGATTTTTAGAAACAGAAAATATAGATACCTGATTACACTGATATCTGCAAGTGTCACATCAAATTAGTTTAGTCCACAGACGATCACAAGTCGTTTGCTACTGTCAATTTTATACATTCGGAGAAAGCCGGACATTTTTATATATTTCTTTTGCTCAAATTTTCGAACAATTACGCCATTTAAAGATTTATTACATATTTTGGTTAGATTTATTTATAATATTATTCATAATTTAAAACGATGAAAATTAGTTTTCGCATTTGGTAAATAACTGAGACAATTAAAGTAATTTTTTTATGTGATTGATTGCAATTGTATTCGGCGATTTTCGCAAAAACCAAGAATTACTGAACTCATTTCATGGCGTATTAAACAAATTTTAATTCATGTTTGTGCATGTTGCATTTAATGGAAAACATTTCAATGGAACACAAAATGAAATTATTTAATTTACGGAAATGGGTAAAACGGAACTTGTTAAATTCTGAAACGGAAAAGGGGAAAATCTTAAATGGAAAATCAGTGCCTCTACATTTATCAAACAGACATTAAAAAAATCAGTAACTATAATATAAAGCAAGGAATTTTTACATGTAACCTAAAAGGAAATGTGGTAGTCATTTTCTGATTATTTGATAAAAATGTAATTTTGTCACGTTTATTTTGTATTTTTAATGATATAAAATGAGGCTTTCTACCAGAAAGAACATGCAATTAAAGACTGATTATTTAACGACCTCTAACACTAAATTAAATATTGGCATTTTTGAAGTCGTACCATGGTTAAATTATAGGTATTTAAAATATATCAATACATAGATCTGAATAACAATATGGGTAACAAACAATAATATAATGATAAAATATATATAATAAACTATCTAATAATTATGTATATGGTTAATACAAATTTAAAAAAACATTTTGTAAGCATTTGATTTTAAATGAGTCTTCTGTGAAGTAAAACAGTATGCAAATAACAGGTCCATGCTATTGTTAGGAATGCAACTAAGTGAGGCTGACTGTATTTTTTTGCTAAAATGTTCAGGTTAGTAATGTCTATAACATTTACGTTATCTTGTATTCAGTGATACTAACCTCCAGTGAAAGATGAACAGATATGGACTAGAGGAGTGTCGGGGTTCATCACTTCATTCAATACACTCTTCATTTTGGCATACGTGAAGAAGTAGATAGCTCTAGAAATAATAGAAATAATTTAGTATTCAAATAGAAAGGAATATTTAAAAGCACCAAGACACATTTTAAACTATACTGTTGGTTCTCCATTTGTAAATAGGAGAGTACAGGGCTTGCGGAGTGCATTTGAAAGTGAGGGTGCGGGGGACACTGAAAAGTAGGTAACCTAAGGGCAGAAGCGTTCTTGCAGGAACACTCTCAAACTCTCTTGGGCCACTTTATTTTGTCACCAAGCCTAAAAATATTTTTATTCAGCAAATAAAAAATTGTAATTTTTTTTTTATTGATTTTATTTTAGTTGTCCCCTAAAAATGCCCCCCTCACCCCGCTGCTTATGTGAAAATCATTTTAGATAATAAATTTTAAACAAGGCAGGAATCGTAATAAACATGGACAGCCTGGTAACTAACTTAGAGGTTATCACTAAATAAAAACCTGGTATCCTACAGGTTACCACAAAATTAGCATGTCTTACATTACAATAGTTATATTGACAAAATATTTACTATTAAATACATTAAAAGACGCATGAATATTAACGCCACTTTTATTTTTACTGCTCTTCCATATTTAATGAAACATTTATGTGTATCTCATTTTGGTATTTGATCACTGTTCATGTGGTAAAAAAATTCTGACATGAACAATTTTCTGTTCTTGATTTTATCAATATTTGGTAAATGAGTGTAAATAAAGTTCTGTTCTGTTAACCTGAACGTCCATTCTCGATGTTATTTCCTGCAAGGAGAGCAAAACAAGGAGAGCAAAACGGGACGTGGGAGGAACTCTCCATATGATTTTCTTTTCTTTGAACACACTTACTTTGCTGGTATAATACCCATAAGATTTGGTCCTAGTCCTTTGAACAAGCCCCTGTATCCTTCAGTTTCTTTGATACGCCTGTAAAATAAAACAAATTCAATAAGTAACTTGTTCAGAATTTAACTAATCCAAAGTTGGGTACGACAAAAAAAAAATGTACAACCGTATAACATGGTTTTTAAAAAATACCATTTTATGTACTACCGTATACCACATTATATGTTTTATGAATAACAATGGTGGTGTCTTCATAAATGTGTTGTCAAATTTGATGTCCCACCAGCCACACATTTTATAATGCTATTACATGCATGGCACATGGTAACATTTTTTGCAATTGAACCGTCACTTTTTATTCAAATCAAAATGTGCCCAGACATCGGATTTTGCATGTTTGCTGTAAACAACAAAATCATCCGCCATATTTGTTTTGTCGGTGCCAGTGGTAACTTTTTGAAGGCAAGTATACAAATACATATAGTATTGTAACGAGTTCTGTTTATTAAAATTTGGGGTTGAAATTAATATCTTTATTTTATACTCAACCTCATACAAGATGTATTAATTAAGGCTTTTTATTTGAAACAACCACTTTTTCATAGGAGTTGGATGTAGCAAGCTAGGGGCCATGACCCCCTCTCCAATAATTTTGAAATTCTTTCGAGCTTTTTTATCTACAAAATACTTAACTTAAAATGTGAAACCACTCCAACAATATTTTATCAGTTTCATGACAAACATTTTTGTTTTATTAAATTTCAATATTTAAGTGTCTTATAAACATTTAACTTATCTTATACATGTACTATAGCATTTATATACTTATACTAGCACAGATTTCTTTTTACCAAAAATACCTCCTTTCAAAATGTTTTCAAACCACATAAAAGTAATTTACTGTTAAAAAATGCTGTTACCAGATACAATGCCACATCCCAACCGTTGGCCTGGTCTCAAGGGGAATGGGTTCCGGACTTGTCCACGTACTGATGCCGACGTGTGGCATAATTCCACTAGGCATGACTCGAAATGGTGGCACATCCTTGGGTACAATGTGAAGGCCGAAAGGTGCGGTTGACGACTGTATTCGAGTTTTAACAACCTCTAGTGGACACGTGGCTGCTGCCCCAGCAGTGCCCGCAATGCTGAAATTGAAGATAAATGTTTGTATATATATATATATATATATACATATACAGATAAAATAAACATGTGCAGTACTTATTGAAAAGTGAGTAATTTACTAATTACAAGGAACTAAATGTGATGCATCAAAGAGCAGTAGCAGATCTAGAGGGTCTCGACCTATCCCCTTTTCTCCTATTTTTTTCCTTTTTAAAATATATTTTGCGAACCATTTTCCCCCCAGTCCTATTCAGCCATCACATTTGGAAACACACACACACCCCCACACTTTCTGAAATCCTGCATCCACACCGGAAGAGGTCATTTATTTGGGTTATTTTCCATTCTAAACAGTGGTCCACAACTGGTTCATCAAAGGCTGTAGTATGTGCTGTCCTGTCTATGGGACAGTGCATATAAAAGACCCCTTGCTGCTTATTAGAAAGAGTAACCTATGTGACGGCAGCAAGATTCCTCTAAATAAATATGTCAGAATGACCATATGATTGATGTCCAATAGCCGATGATAAGATAAAAATGAATGTACTCTAGAGGCGTCATATAAAACAAACTTTACAAAGAGGATATTAAATAATTGTATTATGCAACACACAAGAATGCATCAAGCATGGCAGAAGCAAGTGAACATTGGGGGTGCTAACAGATCTAGGCACGGAGCACCAAGCTTCAAGTGGATACCAAGTATCATCCCCCAAACTATGGCAATACTCTGTCTCTCTCGAGATTCACTTCTAGTAGTTTTTAAGAATTATTGTGGGGGGTATACCCCCTCCAGCCTCTCCTGTTCCGTTGTGCCTATGCATGTGCATGGGAGCAGGATCTTGTCTGTTGGAAATTTATTTATTTATTTAACGACCCCCCAGCACAAAAGTAAACATCGGCTATTAGGGATAATACTGTGTCTGTTGGAAAATGCATAAATGTAAAAGATCTTTTGTTGTTAATGGAAAAATGTTGCAGGTTTCCTCTGATAACAGGGAAGTTAGTAGAATTTTAAAAGTATTTCTTTGGAAATGGGTCTACATGCTTGGAAATAGCCAGCAAGTTATACACATTGTCTGGTACAAAGCTTTCTTTTGGGAAGGTTTTAACAATTTGTTGAACACTTGTGTTTTAACTTTTAGAATTTTTTTTTATTTCTGTGTAAAATCGGCTCAATGCAGCTTATGTATATTGCAGAATTTTGGTAAATGAAATAATAAAAAACATACACTATAAAATTTATATTGTGTAGATTAAAATGTATGACAATGCATTTTCTTTAATGTCTCACACAAATTGATTGACAGTTTGATTGGAAGAACAAAAATAATTATTTTCATTCCTGTCTCGCTATGGTAACCAAGGGGAGGTAACTTACTCCAGTGTTCCACAACCTCATGTCTTCTCAATATTTTCTGTAAATTTAGGGTGAATAAGGGTAAAACAATAATTTTCAAATCAAATCTCCAAAAACATTTTGTGATCTGAACAACTGTACATTTGTAATTTTGTGTCTCACTTTCATCAGTTTAGTGAATGACATATCTACGTATAGATCTGTGAGACAAACTGTCTAGCCATGCAAATGACGTCAGTTAAGCTGTCTCGTGCAAAAGAAAGCATGAAACAAGAACAATAAACATTATATTCGTCTATGTTATTTAGTAAAGTCATGGCGTAATAAATTAGTTTTAAGTTTTTTACTAGACATCAGTGACATTTTGTTGTAGATATCTGTATACCACATTTAACCACGCGCACATTTGTTTTTGACATTTCATAAAATGGAAACGGTGACGTTTTTTCATTATTATTTGACGTTTGGCATTTCTAAAGAGGCAGTTATGCAAGCTCTTATTCCAATAGTTGTATGTTAGCATTTCTTAAATGAAATGAATCCAGTAACGAGTTCAAACAGAGAAACATAATTTGATCATGGCCTTGGTTTAGGCTCATGGTTCTGAGTTTTGAATGGAAAGTGAGATAGGTTGAAATGTGTTTTACTTCAATTTAATCTGTTTATTATCGTATGGAGACAAATAACTTCAAAACGGCAATTGCTGGATGTTGCGAGATCCTAACGCACATGATATTAAGGACTCACCCTCCTGCAATAAAGTGAATAACATCTTTCCTATTGAGATCCATGCATTCAATCACTCCTTTTCGCCATTCGTAGTCTACTGGGGTAACATGGCTGTCACGTGTAGTAGTTGTGTTCAACGCGTACAGCCAATCATGTTCGTACAAAATTGAACGTTGAAATTCTATTGGTTAGTGTGTCAGTCTATTTGCGGAAACCACCGCCAGAGAATCTTTTGTTAATTGGTCACATTTTAATAATACGGGCATTCACTAGTCGTTCACGTGAACATCTATTTCAAGCCACTATACAAGGGGACGATTTTCCATACACGTGTTTGTATTAGTAAACACATAAACCACGTGACATGAACCCTAAAGTTGAATGTCAAGGCAGTCTTTCGATTCGGATTTTTCCGTCACATTTCGAAATGAATCTAATCTCGATGACGATTTTTATGATTCACTAACATACTAAATAACCTCTGCATTGATCTGTGTAAATATTATGTATGTATGCGAATATAGATTTGTATCAATAAGAAACTTTTAAAGGTACGATAACAAAATTTAAAATAATAGTAATAATAAATATTATATGTAATTATAGAACAGTATAATGGGAGAAGCTTTTGTGAAATCGAGGTATCGCCGCTCAGGCCCGTACGCCGGATTTTCTTTGGGGGGTGCGTTTCTGAAGGCCCGAATGTTTTATTTTCGTTTTTAACGTTATTCTAATAAATTAGCATCAATCCAAATTTGCATTTACGGACCTCGGCAGATTTAGGGGGGTGCATGCGCTCCCGTCGCTCCCCCTGCATACGGGCCTGCCGCTGCACGAGTGTAAAACCGTTAAAATAAAATTTTACGTTTTTTCCAACAATATTTTTTACATGAAGATTTTTGAAAATTATTACATTCAAACCAAATCACTTAACAAGACGTTGTTTTGAGGAAAGACAGGTTTTAACGTAGAACATACGTGATTCACTGCAGGATCATAGCTAGGGTTGGGACAAACAATAAAAGCCTTTGGCTGTAATTATAAAACATGTTTTTCCTTTGTTGTATGCCTACTGTCTGCCATTGCGGGTGACAACGGACAATCATAGCTAGGTGTGTTTCTGTTGTTTACATGCTTTAGAAATAAACTAGGGGCGGTGCAGGAATTGTGAAAGGGGTTTGAAAGTAACAAGATAAAACTTTAATAGTAAAAATAAAGTTGGTGTTCCCACTGCATAATTTGTTTTTTTTTATTTTCTGGACTTATAAAAATAACCATTAAAAAAAAAAATATATATATATATATATACACGTGTTCGTGTGTGTTGCAGTAACGGATCCAGAAGGAGTCCGACCCCCTTTTCTAGATTTGTTTTTGTTTACATATATTTTCCGAGTGGAAGGATGTGAAAAGTAACCACCCCCCCCCCCCCCCAGTCCTATATATTCACCGAGCACATTTGGACCCCCTCCCTATCAGAAATCCTGCATCCGCGCCTGAAGTGTGTGTGTGTGCGCGCGCGTGTGTGTGTAATGGTGATAATAAAAGACAGAATACATAAAAACAGTTTCAAACTTTTAAAATATGTATTCACGTGTCATTTTACGATATAACGATTCACCGATTATAATATCTTGTAGGCCATACCGAATCTTTGACCTTATTAATACGGTTTCATCATTCAGGTAAAGTCTGAAACGTGACGAACACAGTACACATAATTATGAAGGCTATACCAGCGGGTAAAAGACCGAATAGGCGACAGCAGTCTGACCATCACGTATGACTGAACTGTATAAAATTATATTACAACAAGGAAGGCTATACAATTTTTCACTGATGGACAGGGTCTAAAATTTCTACCGGGAAAACGCGCAAAATAGCTCATTCCAAATAGGCTATCCAAGAGATACCACTTATCCCACTTAATATTAATGGACTATAACTTTGGGGCTCACCGGACATTTCCTGGAATCCTGGAGGGCCAGTTGGCCATAGCAACTTTTTCGAAATTTTTAACATGAGGGGCAGTTCGAATCCAGATGTTTAGTGGCGTAGGAAGCGGAGTGAGGGGGGGGAGTGTCCCAACCTTTTAGATATTACGTATATATTTATTCATTTTCATTATTCATATGGGCGTATGTATCTGTGTGTGCTCTCCCCCACTTTTCGGCACATTCCTACTCCACTGATAACTACATAACAGTCGCTGTTAGTCAGATGTGGATCCAGGGAAGGGCCCGAGGAGCGCATTCCTACCCCATTTTCTCAATTTATTCTGTTATTGTTATTATTTTGAGTGAATAGGTTTCGTCCTTCCTTTCGTGAGATCTTAGACCCGCCTCTGTGGGTTAATAGCAGGCAACGCGGAGCGGGGGGGGAGCCATGATCCCCACTTTTTACAAGATAACTAATTTTAAAAATGAAGTGCTTAAGATTTTGTTTTCGTTCAATAAAACAATTTTTAGACTCGTTAACAAAATAAAGTAGCCGATATCCGGCGAGATTTTGAAGTATGAGGGGGTTCCTGCAGGAACGGTGCTGCCCTTCGGTCACCTACTTTTCAATACCCCTCCCCCAATCTCCATTTTCAAAAGTACTCCACGGGCCCTGAATAGGGACGGATCCAAGAATTTTAACGAGGTAGAATAGATAATTTATGATAATATATTAATATTGGTGCTGAGAGAATGGGTTCGAAATGTCATTCGGGTAATAAAAATGTTTTAAAGTTAAATACGGAGTTACTAAGTTGGAACCCTTAATACTCCTTCAGGAATCAATTAGTGGGTGTGGGGAGAGAGTAACAATTATTTTAAACATATCTTCCCTGTTCATTTCATGTTCATGACATACAAATTAGTTATTATTAACCATTTTACTTCTTGACCGAGATTATTTGCGCATGCGGATGTTTGCCACTAAAAGTCTTCTTCCGCTTGTCAACATTAATGGCAATAAAGGAAAGGATTTTTTGTTTAACAACACCCCAGCACATTGTTTATTCAGAGAGAGAGAGAGAGAGAGAGAGAGAGTAAAATTTGTTTTAATATTTAACGACGCTTCTAGAGCACATTGATTTTAATCTTATCATCGTCAATCATATGGACATTCTCACATTTATTTTTGTTCCCACCGCCGCCAGATAGGCTACTCTTTCCGATAAGCAGCAATGGGTCTTTTATATGCACCATCCCACTGACAGGAAAGCACATACCACGACCTTTGATGAATCAGTTGTGGACCACTAGTTGGAATGGAAAATAGCCCAAATTGCAGATGGGTCCACCGAGTGAGAGAGAGAGATAGTAAAGTTTGTTTTAATAACGACGCCTCTAGAGCACATTCATTTTTATCTTATCGGTTATTGGACGTCGGTCATATGGTAATTCTTACATATTTATTTAGAGGAAACCCGCTGCCGCCACATAGGCTACTCATTCTGATAGGCAGCAAGGGGTATTTTATATGCTCTGTTACGCAGACAGGACAGCGCATACCACGGCCTTTGATGAACCAGTTGTGGACCACTGGTTGGAAATTTTCTCAATTTACTCTGTTATTATTATTTTGAGTGAATATGTTGTGTCCTTCCTTTGGTGAGACCTTGGATCCGCGTTTGTATGTTAATAGGGGCGAATCCAAGAATTTTAACGAGATAAATAATTTATGATAAAATATTAATTTTAATACTGAAAGAGTGTATTGGAAAGAAAAAGTCTAATATCAGTCGTGTGGATTGATACCTATTCAGGGCCGGTGGAGTGGTTGAACAGAGTTGAGGTTAAGTTAGATCAATTAGTGGGTGTTGGGAGAGAGTAGCAATTATTTTAAATTTATCTTTCCCGGGTTGTTTCATGTTTATGGCATACACATTTTATAGTAACCATCTTACTTCGTGAATGCGTCCCACTTCGGTGACCGAGATTATTTGCGCATGCGGATGTTTCCCATTAAGCCTTCTTCCACTTGTCAACATTAGGACTAAAGGCAATAAAGGAAAGGAATGCTTGTTAATCGACACCCCAGTACATTATTTATTCAGCGACTATTAGGTGTCTGACATATGGTGCTTTGCGACTCATGGTCTTTAACGGAAACCCACTACGGTGAGCGTGGTGTCTCTCAAGCGGTAGCGTGTCTGCCTGTGAATCGGTCGATCGTCGGATCGATCCTTCTCAGTGGACCCATATGCTGTTTGGACTATTTTCCGTTCCAACCAGTGGTCTACAACTGGTTCATTAAAGGCCGTGGTATGTGATGTCCTGTCTGTGGGACGGTGCATATAAAAGAACCATTGCTGCTTATCGGTAAGAGAAGCCTATGTGGCGGTAGCGGGTTTGTTCTGAATAAATATGTCAGAATGACCATATGATTGACGTCCAATAACCGATGATAAGATAAAAATCAAAGCGATCTAGAGGCGTCGTTAAATAAAATAAACTTTACTTTGAAACCCACTACCGCCGCTCAGGCTACTCTTTCCGATTAGTAGCAAATGATCTTTTGTATTCGCTTTCCCACAAACAGCGCAACACATGTCGTGCATATCACAGGTTTTGATAAACCGGTAGTGGATCACTGGTTTGTGCAAGTCGTGTACACTCACTCTGGATTGGGCCGAAATCGAGATTAAAAATCCCATACCTCAAATGAGATTTGATCCTATTACCTACAAACTATCAGTTCGCCTACTTAACCACTGCCTACGGCCCTGTATACAGCCAACGATATCCGTTGAAAGACATGTTTTTATCAAAACTGTTTGTGTTTTGATTAGTTATATGTTATAATAAAACTCCACTGCCCGCGGTGTCTGCATTCGTGTTTTCTAATCTGGATTGGTAAAAAAAAAAAATAATAATAAATAAAAAAAAAATAAACAAAGAATACAAGCAGGATATAATTTAGTGGTGGAGCACACAACATGGCCGCCGGAACATTTCTGACATTGGGGTGGCGGATTGATATGTAGATACTTGAAAAACGATTATATGTCGCTTCTGGACATTATAAATAATATTTGACTGTGATAAAATGTGTTGCTATTTTATATAAAAGGAAATGCAAATTATATTGTACAGGCGCGGATGCAGGATTTCTGAAAAGGGGGTGGTTCAAATGTGATGGATGAATAGGACAGAGGAAAAATTGTTAATTTTCACGTCCTTCCACTCGGAAAATATATTTAGTGAATAATATTTGTGGTTTCTCAAACCAATGAGATAACTATTAACACGGTTCACAGGACAAAACATAAAATTCCCATTACGAGAATACGGGGTCATAAATTATAAACATGCATGTTTATGTTTATAGTTTGAATACTAATATATGCATAACCTTGCAAGGTCGTAGCTAGCGGGTTTATAAAGGGGGAAGTGGCTTCCACTCAGTAATTCATCTTCTTTTCTTTTTTCAATATAAAACTACTTATAAGTAACCATTTTTAATTATCCTGCCCCTTATATAAGTGCGTTGGAGCCGGGTATTTCAACGCCCGATATTTTACTTTTAGGGTTCCCCAAGAGGGGGAGAAAAAAGGTTAAATGAGGCTCTTTCCTCAATTAGATTTTTGTTAGATTCTGGGATGTCTCACAGTTGCTGAAATATACTGAACGGCAAAAGAAACGCAAACATTTGTTCAGATCCAGCTTAATGAAATTAAACGAACAACTCATTTATGATAACAATTCAGTGAAAAAACGCTTTACACTTCTCTGCACATGCCTCCAGTAAGCAAAACAGCCAACGTCAAAATATGTTAAATGTTATTCAAACACTGCAAATTAAATTTGCGTTTCTGTTGCTGTTCAGTATATATTGCCTTTGAAACGGCACACCTTAAGTTACTATTTTTAAATTAATATAACGACACCACTAGATCACATTGACCTGTCACTGGAGTAGGATGCGGGAGGGCAAGGGGGTGCATGTGATATCTCCCCACGTTTTAGATATTTCGTATATATGTATTCATTTTCCAATATATATATATATATATATATATATATATATATATATATGTATGTCTCTGTGTGTGTATGTATGTGTGTGTTTCTGTGTGTGTTTCTGTGTGTGTGGTGTGTGTGTCTGTATGTGTGGTGTGTGTGTGTGTATATATATATATATATATATATATATATATATATTATATGTGTGTGTGTGTGTGTTTCTATGTGCTCTCCCACTTTTCGACACCTTCCTACTCCACTGCCTGTTATTAATCGGCTGTTGGATGTCATGTATATATATGGAAATTTTGGCACGTAGTCAAATGTGAACCAGCCTCTAACAGGTTTTGAACCACAGTCTTCAGCTTGAGTCCGATATCCTACCAATGGATCACTGAGCCTCACACTCCAAGTTACGTGCATAGAACAAATTATGATCAATTATAGCAATTTACTGTCTGCGAAATAACGATTCCACAGGCCCGTACGAGCAAGGGCGTTGGAGCTGAGGGGGGGGGGGGCTGTGGCCCCCCCCCCCGA
>JAULBS010137259.1:0-12964 GCA_032355785.1 Symmetromphalus regularis | reverse complement strand
GTTGTTAAAAAACAAACATAATATTGTAAATATAGTCATAACGGTATTAAAAAATGTTATATACAATATGTTATATCCAACAAAACAACCAAAGATCATTGGTGACACAGAATAATTCGTCGTCGTTCCGACGAAGGGGCGAATATGCTATTTTGCCAAATTACGTAATAACATTAAAACAATTTGATGTCCCATTGATTTGCATTGTTGTCTAAATTTAATTAATTAACTAACGAATTAAAGGAGTGAGAGATAAAGTTGTTATTTTCAGAATCAAAACCTACGGTCCTATTAACATGAAGAATGAATTTGTGTTAATTTATAAAATGTTGAATATTGGTCCTTTGGTCAGAGTGGCGACGAGTTATGCGATTAGGCTTGTCTCGCTTTAGCACAAGCAAGACCAATGGAAAAGGCATAGTCAATTGTTTATAATTAAAATAACTATACACAAGAGAGAAAAAATCGGGATCGAGGAGGGATTAAAGGTAAAATCAGCACAGCAAATCACTCCTTTCAAAACAGCAATTATGTGATGTGTTCATAAAATATGAGTGTGTCTTGCTGCTTATCCATACACCACGAGAACAATAACGTTTTCATATTATTTTCAGGAAAATAATTAAATCCGCATTTTCAGTTGTTACTATGTTCAGAAAAGTGAATTCATATAGGTACTAACACACTCAGATGGATATGCAATCAAGAATCATTGTCGAAACAGTAGTGATACCAAGTATTACAGAAATATGATAGAACCCACGAGAAATCGGAAATGACACAACAGTTAGCATGTTTAAAGTCTTATTCCTAATCGAACAAGGAAATCATTAGGTTCTGCATTTATGAATCTGCCAAAACAGAGCTGATCAGGCGCGGATGCAGGATTTCTGAAAGGGGTGGGGTCCAAATGTGGATTTCTGAAAAGGGGGGCACAAGTTAATAGAAATGTTGAAAAAATTGTTATTTGTCATGTCCTTCCACTCTTTGAAAGGTAAAAAAGAAAAGAAAAATCGAGAAAAGATAGGGGCCTGACCCCCTGGATACGCTATTGATGATGCATGGTGTTCGTGAAATGACAAAATTCCCTGCTCCGCCCTTGGAACCCAGAAGAAATTCGAAAGAAGAAAATTCTATGTTTAAACCCTGTCCTTCACCAAGCTAGAGACGGAAGAAATATGAGTTAAAATTTATAAAATTCTTAGGAAATCGTCAATGTCTGCACTTTTAAATTTTTCAAAATAGTGAAAGACAAAGAAACATATGACGGTCTTCACTTATGAATTTGTGAAAAAGTGACGATACCAGATGTTCGCGAATATATATACATGCAAGAACCCGGGAACCCACATTTTTGACTATTTGGCGTTAAATTACCTCCACAATCACACTCATATTAAAGCAATACAAAAGTGCTTTAAAATAATTGTTTGATTATGTCAGTTTGGTTGAGAGTAAGACAATCCTTATTTTCACAAAATGGCTGCGACGTGGGTTACCGGGTTCTTGCACGTTGGTCTGCAAATGAGCTTTTCATTCCCACCCCATAGGAAAAATTAAGTATCATAGTGTAACTAGTTTCGCTGGGTATAAGCAATAAATTGAAAAATACAATAATTTTAAAAATAATACTTTGGTTATATGTCTGTCTATCTTTTTAATCGAGTTTCTCTTCCTATAATGTCTGACTTAAAATGGTTAATTCATGTAAAAAGTACAATATTTTGCATTTGAATCACATTTATGAAACAATGACGCTTTGAAAAAAACGTATAAGAGGTGTATATGTTTGGAAATGGTCTGTAAAGGAACTTGCGAAAATAGAGCACATGACAATCACATGATATGAGCTGCCAGACGACAATGCAACGTCTGATAAGTAAATTGTTTTTATTTTATTAGTTATTTTAAAATTATGGACTTTTATACAAACGTTTGAAAAGGTATTAAGAAATATACTAAATTCAGATGTGTACCAATTTGAAATGTGGACTATTGACTTGTTTGTACTTATTTTGTCAAATCTTTTGTGCATGTTACAGCGGTTTGTTTACATTGTCTATTCTAAAGCGGGCGACATCATAGATCTTACACAAAACATACGCTTACGCCCGATCTATGCACCCACTGAAACAGGTTCCTCACCAAAACACGGCGCTCTACGATAATAAATACAGTTCTGAGCCCCTACGATAATAAATACAGTTCTGAGCCCCTACGATAATAAATACAGTTCTGAGCCCTGACGATAATAAATACAGTTCTGAGACCCTACATGTGTTAAAAACTGAAAACAGGTTTCCGTACGCAATTCCTATAAAGTAATTTCTGATATCAATGCGGTCAAATTATAAACAATTGGGCATTTTACGTTTTTCGGTATCACAGGTACAATATTAATAATATTTGTATATTACTATAATTGTTATTGATACACATACAGTTATTTCAAGAAATATAAATTACATGTACATGCATTTATTTTGTATATCTATGACAATGTTCCTGAAATTATTTTTTAATTGTATTTTATTTATTTATATTGTTAAGTAGGATTTTATTTTAATTTTTGATTTATTTATTCCATTGCACCGAATGGGATAATTAAATTCTATAATATTTACCGAAGTATCCATACTTTACTGTGTATTCATACTTACACATACCAGTTGTAACATTGGTATTTGTTCTTATGACGTGGAATTTATTTATTTAACATAGTAAACACATTTTTATCTTTTTCTTATTGGATATGTGTTTGAACAGTCTGGAAACATGATGATATATTTTTGTTATAAAATAAAATTCAAACACACTTTTATAATTATAATATGTGACTCATTTTAATAAACTATTACACGAAAGATGACTTTAAAAAATATAGCCACATTTTGGGGGCGGGGGGGGTAGTGGTAGGGGTTATCATATGTGACTTTTAAAATGCAAGGTAGAACAATATTTTATAGAATATGTTAATTAGGAAAATATACAACATTCATGAAATGTTAATGTAAAAATTAAAATGTCTTGAAACTAATTAAAAAAAAAACATAATAATAGGTTTACATGCATAACAAATTAATATTTCTTGAAAATAAATGACATTTAAAGACAATAGGTTTACCTGTATCATACAATTATTGTGTCAAAACAACGAAGACATTTTGAAACAATGTAACATGCAAACAAATAAAGTGTTAAACGATTATACTAAATACAATTTAAAACAACAAGATTACCTGGTTATCTGAAAATTCCACATGCTTGAACACAAAATAAAGATGTATATCAACGAAAGGAACGCATACCTGTGAAATGACAATATGAGACTAATCACGCTCTAAGCTAATGATACACGAGCCGTGGAGAAAGATGACAACAGGGCGCACCAATTTCTCAAACAGTAACCGGTTACATACCAGAGTAATAAGCGCGTTTATCGCTTGCTTACTTAAAAGTACAGAAAGGGGGACCTGTCACGTGGTATGTCCATTATTTATGTCTGATTCTCTATTCGTAGTTAAATTTATAGACGTGAAACTTTAAACACCGAGATTGACCGATCAACAGAACAATGAACGACGCAAGAATACGAGACTAGAATAGACGCCACCGAAGAACATATATATTTCGTGTTAAGATTTGTAGATGTGGAGTGACAAGAAAATGGCTGAATAGTGTGGGGAAAGGGGGAGAGGGGAAAACAAATAGAGACATATACATGATAAAGAGATGAATATATAGTTGGACGAAGGTACGAACATATGAATGGATGAATGAAAGAACGGACTGACGCATAAATGTGATTTTTGTTTTTGGTTGATGGGAGGATAAGTACACGGAAATGTAAATTGAGAACATGTATTGGACCTTGCAGAAATGGTTACCATTCTTCACAAAAAAAACTTGCCTTTAAACCAACTATAATGATCCTCGGCGGTCCAGCGGTAGAACGTCGGACTCTCAAGCTGATGACAGTGGTTCACAAACAATAACAAACAATAACAAACAAACAAACAAAAATCAAATCAAGTGCAAGCTGTAAGCACTGTTAGATATACAACATAGGGACACTTTTAGCGCTCAGACAAGATTAATGCCATTTTATGAAGAAATTAGAAATGGAAATGAATTGATGAAAATAATAAATACGGAAACTCGATGCGACTAAGTAGAAAAAAATTATTAATTTTTTTTTTTCTCTGACCTACCACAATCGAGGTAAGGATATTAATAACACTGCAGATATGACAAATCCTTTCGATGGAGGTACATATAGTGCTATTATATTTTTAAAAAGAGGAAAATTCTGTAATCCACAATAATTCCAAATCCAGCAGTTATACCTAAGCCTTCAAAGCATTCTTGTTGGTGATCTCAGTGGACATTTGCAGTTTGAGCTATTTTCCTTTCCTACCAGTGGTCAACAACAGGTTCATCAAAGGTCGTGGTACCTGCTGTCCTGTCTGTGGGACGGTACATATAAAAGACCCCTTGCTGCTTATCGGAAAGAGTTGCCTATGTGAGGGCAGCGGCTTTCGTCTAAATAAATATGTTAGAATGACCATATAACTGTCGTCCAATAGGCGATGATAAGATACAAATCAATGTGACCCAGAGACGTCGTTAAATAAAACAAACTTTACTTTACTTTCATTTTTGCTAACGAAAACCAAGTGTCATCATCTTTTGTTTTGACAGTGTTTCATAAAAGAAACAAAAAATGGTTCTACCTTGTTTCTACCACTCTTTCCGATTAACATCAAAATAATGTGATCTCTTTTCTTATTCTTATTTTTAATATACTTTTATTATTGTTATTATTTTGTTCTTAGATAGGACAGCAAATACCACTGCGTTTATTTACACTTTATGCATACAACGCCTAACAGGCGACATCAGGCAACAGTTTGACTTTTGACATCAATCACTCCCATTATCATCACAATGTGTTTTGTCCTTTACCACGATTTCAACAATAACTTAGAAGAAGAAAAAAAAATGTTTACTTGTTAAAGGGATTCTTTATTGTTGACCCTGCCCCCACGATGATCGCCTTAGCATGATCTATGTCCAAACAACTTCTTCCATGGCATGAGGTTCCTGAACTCCGGGGATTTGGAATCGCTAAATCGGCTTCCAATAAATAAGTGGAGCGCAGGTTTGGCACACGACATGGCCGCGGTCGTTAGGAGTAGAAAGCACAAGTTTTAAAAGAACATAAACTAAGATAACAAAGAGCGGGGATCAAAAGGGTTAAGCGCTCTGATAGGTGTGACTTATGAAGTTCAGATGGTTTCAGCATCTGTGTCTCGTCCACAATGACTGAGCTCGTGTTCAGAAGGGAGCTGGCTGTCATCATGGTCCTTCAACAAACATAAAATACGACTTTCTTAGTATATTCTCAGACAAAAGCGTTCATGCTACCGAAGACGGTTGTGTAGTGGTAACACCATCGCACGATTGGGTGTAAATCCCGGGGGTACGAGGGACACATCCCCCCACTTTTTGGACAGGGAGATGTCTATATAATTATCTCTCCCAGTGTTTTCTTTTCGACAAATTGAAATTAAAATGCCTAAATAATTATATTTTCCAGTATTTCTCTTTATGATATCAATGTAACACTAAGGGCCGATTTCTCGTCGACAGTTCAACCTCGATTCTTAGTTTAAACTTCGTCCACGCGTTTTAAAAGAATGGGTTGAACTGTTTATCGTCGCTAAACCGTCAACGAGAAATTGGGCCTTAGGCATGTGGTCTTAGCGCAAATATACCGAAGTGCACAGGGGGTCTATTATGGTTTGAAGGTTTTAGCCGGAACAGGCTTATCAAAAACCTTGGATTTTCTTTTTAAAAATTGGGTGTGGACAGGGGGGTCATGCCTCCACACTTCCCCCGGCTCGGCCCCCAGACTTACTTCCAGGAAGCGATTGTCGCCCCTGATCGGACGAAGTTGTTAGGAAGTGGGATCTATCTCAGTTGAGGCTTCCAATTTTTCAATATCTGTACCGGCAGCCCAGTAAAAGTAAAGTTTGTTTCATTTAACGACGCCTCTAGAACACATTGATTTATATTTCATCATCGGTTATTGGACGCCAATCATATGGTCATTCTAACATATGTATTTAGAGGAAACCCGCTGCTGCCTCATAGGCTACTTTTTCCGATAAGCAGCAAGGGGATTTTTATAGGCAACGTCTCATAGACAGGACAACACATACCACGGCCTTTGATGAACCAGTTGTGGACCAGTGGCTGGAACGGAAAATAGCCCAAACTGCATCTCATAACATAACCACTGCATCTCGCTTATTATCAATTTAAAAAAATTAATAATTAATTATGCTCATGGACAAACAAACCGAAAACAAAAAAAATAACGGGTTTGTTTTCCATTGAAGGTGTGACGTATTTATTTCGTTTCACATGACGAGTGTTCGCCCGTTAGCCGTTATTTTAAAACTTCTGAATATTTTTGAAGCCGCAAAAAAAATTTCGTGCCAGTTTATTTTGCTCCACGAGGAGTTCGATGATGAAATTAGAAATGTTTAAATGTGAAACAAATCGTTCGACTAGACATGGAATTCCCTATACTATAGTTCAGTTAAAATGTCTTGCGTGATATGAAAACGTGATCTAGTATAACAAATGCAAGTAAGTTTCATTCGTAATCAATATTTATGCCTATGGACAATGCCTTTAATTATAATTTATTTTTAATGTGTTTACCTTTAAACTACAGATATACATTACTAACTAAACAGTTGAGTTGTTCATGACTTTATGTTAACAGTTACAACTTAGTTTATTTTGTAATCCATGTAAACTTCAGTTAAAAAATGTTGTTCAGTATCCCGACCCATTGAGTTCCAATACAAGGAACAAAATGTACACCCCCATACCCTTATACTGGCTTTATAATAGTGACTAAGAACATTGATTTTGTAAATTGGGCATGTGTTTGCATTATGCCTTCCTGCTCGATCATTTTTGTTGGATAGTTTACATTAGGTCCTTACACACAGTTTGTAACATAAACTTATCCAGTTTCAACAAATTTCGTCAATTACTTTATGGTTTTCCGGTAGAATATTGTAATGGTTTCTTCAATCAATGAATTTAACGGTACTAATTCCATAAACTAAATACAGTTTGTTATTTATGTATGGCTTACTAAGGGCTAACCAACTCTTGTTTTCTTCTGTTTCCAATATAGTTAAACAAAAATGTGTTAACTCGATAATATATATAAATTATATATATCAAGGGACAAAATCAAAAATTTCACTTAGCTAGCAAATTGGTAACCAATGTTAAAAAATTATTAGCAATTTTGGTAAAATGTGTAGCAATAATTTCCAACAATTCGCGGGATACTTCTAGATATCATTGGGTCTCATATATCTACCAATCATAGATGAGGTTTCATTCATTACGGATAGATTTGACAGTTCACCTCGAACTCTGACCTGCAAAATCACGTGATTTGGTACGATGCAACCTCTAGCAAGCTTTGTGAGAGTACATTTCTGAACTAACTGTCATCAATTAATTGGCATTATAGTAATGTAGTGAACTCAAGAAACGATTCAACAAAGACATCGACAGATGTGTATCAGGTAGCATTGGTTCAGAGAAAAAAGTGGTGTTTCGCATTTTGCTTTGAACAGATAATTTTGACTCTGAGTTCGTTTGTTTTCCATCCCAAATTGCGATGCGACACCGTTATTTTGTGTCTTGTATTATATAATTATAGTCTCATAGATGTTTTGTAATGACGATTCGGTTTATTGTAGTATGACGTAATTATCAAATTCAAAATGGTTAGTATCAAAACCTCTTTTCGCTTATCATCAATATTTTAAAAATAATAACGAATTATGCTCACGGACAAATAAATCGGAAAACAAATAACGTTGTTGTTTTTTTCCGTTGAAGGTGTGACGTATATATTTCGAATCACGTGACGGGCATTCCCCTTAAATTCCGTGGGACTATGCATTTATATCAATAAGGTGCTTTGACCAATTGAAAAGCTATATTTATGGCGTTGTGAAATATGCAAACAGTATGACCAATCCAAACGATTTTACCAATACAAAACCCATATGTGTTTTGTTTTGAAGCCCCCACACACTACGTGTTTTGGTCTCGTGTATTTTGGCACCACTTAGAACAGAATGTGGTAGCTGTTGTCGAAAAGAATGCATAGTGGAACATCTTTCAACGCGAAGACGAATGGCAGACATGCTTCCCAAGCACGGGACGCATAAAACACTAACTGGAGCTGTGTGTGGCGTTGATATATTCACTAAATGGACAAACGATGAGTTGAGAAGCGTTGCAGAATGCTTGGAATGGGCCAATCTGCAACTGTGTCAGCGCTAAAAACATATATAGTTGTGACCGCTAGGTTAGACAATCAGACTTTAGACCAGTAAATATGTTACATACAAAACTTAGACATGAATGCAGCACCTTAAACGCAGATTTATACAAATGTGGACTTACTACAGACCCATCTTGTAATTGTGGACACTATTTAGAAAACAATATCCATTTTCCACTAGAATGTAAAAAATATGAACAACAGAGGCAGGTTCTATGTAATTCATTACAACTTATTCAACCAATAAACCTAAAATTATTATCATATGGAAGAAATACTTTAACAGATTTAAGTAACATTACTAACAAACTTATATTCAAAAGTGCCCAAACATTTATAAAATAAACCCATCGCTTTGATTATAATAACATAAATTTAATTTTCAATCAATCCCACAGACACGATAGCACATACCACGGCCTTTGATAAACCAGTTGTGGACCACTGGTCGGGGTTTAAGTGGTACACACCTACCCACCGAGCCTTGCGGAGCGCTCACTCTGGTTTGGAGCCGATAATAAGATTACAACTCCCATGCCTCGACTGAGATTCGATCCCAGTACCTACCAGCCGTAGCTTAACGTAAAGGTAGTTTTATTTAACGACGCCTCTAGAGCACATTGATTATTATTTTATCAACGGCTATTGGACGTCAATCACATGGTCATTCTGACATATGTTTTAGAGGAAACCCGCTGCCGCCATATTGGCTACTCTTTTCGATAAGCAGCAAGGGGTCTTTTATATGCACTGTCCCATAGACAGGACAGCACATACCACGGCCTTTGATGAACCAGTTGTGGATCACTGGTTGGAATGGAAAATAGTCCAAACTACAAATGGATCAACTGAGAAGGTAGCAACACAATTTGTTTGTTTAGATTTGATTATTCTGATTTAATGCTGACCTTGTCTGATGATGTTTGTGGATGATGTCATGATGGAGTCTTCAAAGAAGCGATGTTGTCGAAGTGCCTCTAGTGGACTTGACTGGGGGTCGTGACTCGAATATTTCTTGTGGATCTGTACTTCTTCCTCATCCAGATGCTGAACTTCGGCTTCCACATCATGAAGAAATTTCTCAAAATCCTGCAAACAAAGAAGAAAAGATTTTAATTGAAAAGAAAAATAAGATATTTGACAGCAAATAGCCAATGATTAACAAATTAAAGAGCTCTAATAGTGTTGTTAAACAAAAGAAAACAAATTAGCAACAGTAAAGTTTGTTTTATTTAACGACGCTTCTAGAACACATTGATATATTTTATAATCGGTTATTGGATGTCAATCATATGGTCATTCTGACATATGTATTTAGAAGAAACCCGCTGCCACCACATAGTCTACTCTTTCCGATAAGCATCAAGGGGTCTTTTAAAAGCATCATCCCACAGACAGGACAGCACATACCACATCCTTTGATGAAACAGTTGTGGACAACTGGCTGAAACGGAAAATAGCCCACTAAAAATGGGTCCACTAAGAAGGATCGTTCCAACGACCGACCAGTTCACAGGCAGACATGCTACCAAAATTAGCAACAGAGGTTAGCACATTGATTTATTAATCATCTGCTATTGGATGTTAAACATTGGGGTTTTTTTATCACATAGTCAAGTGTGGATCCAGTCTCCAATGGGTTTTGAACCACAGTCATCGGCTTGAGTGGTTGTTTTTTAATGCTGGACTAATGAGACTCACTATCCACTGTTAAAGAAGCAAGCACTGAATTGAAGATTTATTATTATTTGCCAATACAGGATGGATGACCTTCAACAGTTGTGCTGAGTAAAGATGGAGATTTTACAAATGACATAAATATTCCCATTTCACTTTTCTCAAACAAAACTTACCAGTCTGTTCTGGAGCCAGGCACTATTGTTATAGGAGAGATAACCACCTACATCAGCAGTCAGCTGAATTTTATCAATCTTCGTATGTAGCTGTTCAACAGAGATGAACCGAGGCTGAAATATAAAATATATCTAATGAGTTAAACCATAGCTCTGAAAATACCCACTTTGTGTTCAAGGGGTATATGTGAGGACAGTTTTTCAACAAAAGCTTATTAGTTAAATTTAATGTATGTGAGGACAGTTTCTCAACAAAAGCTTATCAGTTACATGTAATGTGTGTGAGGACAGTTTTTCAACAAAAGCTTATTAGTTAAATGTAATGTATGTGAGGACAGTTTCTCAATAAAAGCTTATTAGTTACATGTAATGTATGTGAGGACAGTTTTTCAACAAAAGCTTATTAGTTACATGTAATGTATGTGAGGAGAGTTTTTCAACAAAAAATTATTAGTTACATGTAATGTATGGTAGGACAGTTTTTCAACAAAACTTTATTAGTTACATGTAATGTAGGTGAGGACAGTTTTTCAACAAAAGCTTATTAGTTACATGTATGTACAGATCTAAACATTTATGCAAATCTTCAAATCCAATTCATGTCAGAAGTTGGCACAAGAGTTAAATATTCAAATCCACATGGAATAACACAAACTATTTCAGAAAATTTATGAAATCATGATTAGAATCCAAGAATATTATAAAGGAACTGATTTAATGCCAGGATTATGCATCAGTGGTATTTTTCATTCACATGCACATAGTTTTCACAGATAACTTTGGTTTTAGACAACGATGAGGTAAAAGGAAAGCATAAAGATAAAACACTATTGTTTCTATAAATTTTCATGAAATGATATTGACTTTTAAATTAATGGAAGTCTCACCATAGTAGAAACGATCTCCACAGCTTGAGTATATTTGTTAAATTCACTGATCCCATTTAATGTTATATACCTCATGACTGACAATATACTCAAGCCAATGAGATTTTTTGCATTATGGTGAGATTGCAGTGTTTTTATAAACATTCCTGTTTAGACTCACTTCTATATTGATGCTGGGTCTCTCTCGCTTCAGACTGGATCGTCGGTCATACTCTGTCTGAATTACAAACACTTGTTTCAGATATTCTCCCAGTGACTGCTAAAAAACATAACATAACATTCAGAAATATACAGAAAATTGGAAAATAAAATCTAGTTTCTGTCCAATCCAAAAATCAGTTAAAAGCACTCAGTATACTGGATTAATACATGGATATGAACAAGAAAAAAGAAAAACATTTCAAATTGAGTGCTGTAAGCTATTCCTAAAAATTTAGAAAGAATTGTCCAAATAACCACCAAAAAAATAAGAAATCTGTGAATCAACAGAACATTTTATATCCTTGTTATTAATTTTAAACTTTCATCAAAACAGGCTGTAGGATTTCAGATTTCATGGGAAACGCATTTTGGGTTCCGTGCCTGGCACTCATGGGAACCCATTGGTAACTGTTTTTCGGTTCCGTAAAATTGGTGATGGGTAAATTAATATCATGGGAAACGAAATTTCGGTTCCGTTGTTTCCCCAGCCTGATATTAGGTAATATATTTATATGTTTGTGATGGCAGTACTCCTATTTTAGAAAAGCTAGGTAAACACCTGATGACTGGTTAAGCAGGATATGCACTTGGGATTTGTTTTTAACTGGCCACTCACAGCAACACTTTAGTCTCACCTGTACAACTTTTGAATGGCCCGTGACTGAAATTTGTTTTTAAAAATCTTGACATCGTTCGCAGTGACGATTGGGTGTTTGGTTTTGTAGACTCGGTGACCCCCAATAGCTGATGTTTACTTTTGTGCTGGGGAGTCGTTAAATAAATAAATAAATTGTAGACTCGGTATATTTCGTAAGAAACGCAAATTTTCCAACACAATGTAACTTTGGAAAACCTAATGCTCGTAAACTTAATTTTTCTGCGAAATATAGTGTAACGGAATGTGACTGATTGTAACCAAAGATGGACATGGCCGAGGTGTTATGATTGAACCTATGAATATTTTTGCGTGGCCAAGATTTTCCGAAAACGTAATCAAAACCGGCTGAATCATTCCGAATGATTTTAGACTGTTTGATAGCCTGGGGAAATGGTCACTATTATGTCCTATGGATGTTGTTGCACGGATACTAATAGAAAACCAGTTGAAAACTATAAATAAAAAATAACTTTCAGATCCTTTACAAACGTTAGCCATTTGCATTTTGATACATAATACAATATGCAAAAAGTTTCGGTTTACAAGTGGATGACATATGTTAAAGTTTTTTTACTTACCCAGTGCTATTTTGCGGCCGTAATGTGCACTCCTTGGTTAAGACAAGTTTGACTGTATATATTTACTGTATTACTAACTTGAATTTGTGTTCTAGGGAAGACATATAGACTGGGAGAGACTGTATGTATTTGCTAACTTGATTTTGTGTTTGTGTTCTAGGGAAGACATACTGGGAGAGACTGTATTTATTTGCTAACTTGATTTTGTGTTTGTGTTCTAGGGAAGACATACAGACTGTGAGAGACTGTACATATTTGCTAACTTGATTTTGTGCTTGTGTTCTAGGGAAGACATACAGACTGGCAGAGAGCATATATTGGGTGACATTAAGTTTGAGCAGGCCTGTATACTGTACAACATCGGAAGTCTGCATTCCATACTGGGAGCTATAGAC
>JAULBS010137248.1:0-12965 GCA_032355785.1 Symmetromphalus regularis | reverse complement strand
TCTGTATCCAATCCAAGAAATGTGAGGCTTGAATCTCTGGCCGCCCATTTGCCTACAATAAATACAAGAAACTCAGGAGTGTTTTTTATTTATCATTATTAAAAAAAAAAAAAAAAAAATTTTTTTATTTTTTTTACTGATTTTCACATTTCTAAATTGACCTACAATACTAATCAGGCCCATAGGAATGACTTTGCAACTTGGGTGGCACTGACGGACTGGGTACAAACTCTATGTCAGATTTTGGTGACAATGGCAAACATTAATGTTTTTTTTTAAAAGGATGCTCCTATGGGCCTGATAATGTAATACAATTTGTTTAAATTAGCAGTCTAATTCTGAAATCCATCAAATTCAGAAAAAAAAAATGTTTAGCACATTTGTACAGTCCCGCAAGGATTTATTATAAACTTAATTCTTTGTTTTTTATTCCTTTTTTATTACTAACAAATGACTTGTGACTCCATAGTGTCTGTTAAATTGTGAAAAAAAAAAAATTACCATTATACTACTCAAAAGAATTTAAGGGTCAAAGTAAATTTTTTTTTTCATTTTTGGAAGTATGTCTTTTTAAGCCAGATAGGGTTAGAATATCCCCTTTATATTGTCATTTGGATTATAGACATTATGTAATTATGGGACATACAATCATTGAACTTATCTTCAGAAACTTTTTAATTAACCTAGATTTCTTTTTCATGGATTAGAAGCAAGAACATAGACTAAACTGACAACCTGCCGCGAAACACCCATTGTGATACGTCATGCACCATTTGTATGTGTTTTGTATGAGTTTCATTCCAGCAATAAAAGGGATGAGCATTTTCCTTTCATCATAACTTCAAATTTGAAGATGGTTGGACGACAACTCAGCTGCCAAGGCAAGGGAAGTGACATTGACTGGTTATAAGATGGACAAACTCAGAAAAATGTAGCTCATTGTCTAAACTTAAGTCAAAGCGTTATTTTTAGTCTATGACAGAGGTTCAGGACAACTAATGCTATTCAGAATTGCTCCCGTTCTGAAAGACCCCGATAAACAACTGTTTTTTACCCTTAATTTCTTTTGAGTAGTATGTTAGCCCAGTTTCCAGTATCATGCAAAAAATTATTCCCTCTTTGCAAAAGTTTTCATTAGTCTGAGTATATGCTAACGATCTAGTAATGCACTTGTTTTACTGGCTTGCACATTAAAGTGATAACAAATTATAATTACCTTCTCAAAGCAACTTCTAACACTGGGTTCGATGTTGCTTCCACCGAAGGCTGCAACCTCACCAAGGTGTCGCGGTATCTGAACACAATCATGAATCAGCAATCCCAACTTGCGCTGATCTGTAAACCCGTTTGTGTCCGCAATAAGGCGAAAAATAACTGAAAATAAAACATATTAAGTTGAATACAATGTTAGAAAACATTTTTAATGGATTTAAAAATAACATATTTAGACTTAATATACTACTACAAGTTTTATAAACATAATTCTTTTCAACTTACTTTGTACTTTATTATTATCAATGCTGGAATGTTATGTTTTATGTTATCTAAAAAATTAAAACTTGCTCAACTGAGTTTGTGATCACATTAAGTATACTTAGTATGTTAGATTATACTATCTAAAGGATTCCCTAAATTGAGTTTACTATGTTTATATTTACAATACATTATTTAAATGTTTACAGAAGACTCACTAAACTGAGGATGGTACAATGTATCATGTTACTCAAAACTCAATATTTTTTATTTAAAATTAAGTTGGTATTATCTTATATAAAACTCAATACTTAAATCTCTATTTAAAATTAAGTTGGTATTGTGTTACATGTACATGCATATAAAACTCAATACTCAGATCTCTATTTAAAATAAAGTTGGTATTATGTTATACAAATCTCAATACTTAGATTTCTATTTAAAGTTAAGTTGGTATTATGTTATATAAATCTCAATACTCAGATCTGTAATTAAAATAAAGTTGGTATTGTGTTACATAAAACTCAATACTCAGATCTCTATTTAAAATTAAATTGATATTATGTTATATAAAACTCAATACTCAGATTCTATTTAAAATTAAGTTGGTATTGTGTTACATAAAACTCAATACTCTGATCTCTATTTAAAATTAAGTTGGTATTGTGTTACATAAAACTCAATACTCAGATCTCTATTTAAAATTAAGTTGGTATTGTGTTACATAAAACTCAATACTCTGATCTCTAATTAAAATTAAGTTGGTATTGTGTTATATCCAACTCAATATTCCGATCTCTATTTAAAATGAAGTTGCCATTATATTACATAAAACTTAATAATTTAAAATCCTAGATTTACATGGTTCTATCTAGTACATAAAATCTATTAAGTTACAGAACCCTATAATTTTAGGGGAGCGACTTACATCTATATTTAAACAGAGACTTCTACATGTTACCAACTATTCAATACTTACATCTATATTTGTCTTCTAATTGTGCTTTACACATTATGATAATACCAATTTTGAAAGACAACACCCGAACTTTCCCTGTCCTTGACCTATAAAATAAAAATATCTTCATGTATTATATAAAAACATGACATCACTGCATACACAAATAAAGCAAAATAACTGAAAAAGGTGTTCAAAATAAATGTTCAAAATGGGTGTTCAAAATAGATTGTTTATGTAGAAAATAAAAATAAAAACACCAACAGATCAAAATTAGAAATTTGTGAAGATAAATAATATAATTTATAAAAGGAAGATAAAAAAATTACTTTAATCACAAATTAGGCTTAAACTGACAATATTTATTAAAACAATGTTTTTGTTACATACTAGTACATTTATATGGTTAGTTTATCAACAGTTAAATATTAGCTGGTTACTTTTTTTTTTACTGTTTACACAACTGTGAATTAGTTTGTTACTGTTTATAACAAATACAATGTAGCATGGTCTGTTCGTGTAAAAATGATATGATGAATTAACATATAACTTGTTCTTTCTCACAGAGAAATAAAAATGGTGGATAGCATAGCTAATCATTTCGATGGTAATGTATATATAACCAAAAAAGTTCAGCATATGTTACAACACTTATACTCAGTGATTTACCTCAATTAAATTAGAATTAAATTTGAAATGTTAACAGTACTTTGTAAAGCAAACATATTCATTCTTTATGTAGAATTCTAAATGAATTTTTCAAAACATTTTTGTAATATATATACAGGGTGACCCAAAATAAATGCAACCCATAAAAGTGCTTGTCATTTCTACAACTGATAAAATATTTGTTTTATTTTTCATTCATATTAAGCTGAGATGATAACAAAACAGTACTGAAAGTTTGGGCTTTGCATTTCAAATGGTCTGTTTTTTATGACCTTTCTTTGTGACCACAATATTTCTTCGTGACCACAATATTTCTTCGTGACCACAAGATAATATTCTGTGTTCACCGTGATGGACTGTTTGTTTTCATCTTCGAACTAAAAAGGCCCAATGATGCCATACTTTGAAATGGCCACCTATGCTATGCATTTTCTTGAATGCAATGGAAGCTGGAGAACATCCTCTGGTGGTGGTGTGCCCTAGAAAATATAGTTTTTGCTGTTGACATGGCTTGAGAGAATAAAGTGTGGCTGGTTGGAGAACCACAAATCATCAAGAAAGTCCGGATTCACTTCAATTTTGGAAAGGTCATAAAAACTAGACCATTTGAACTGAAGAACCAATCTTTCGGGACGGTTTTGTTATCAACTCAGCTCAATATGAATGAAAAATAAAACAAATCTCTGATCAGTTATAGAAATGACAAGCACTTTTATGGGTTGCATTCATTTTGGGTCACCTTGTATATACTGAATTATTGATACCTGACTATATCAACAGTTTCTGTGTTTCCTCTAGCAGAACTTTAAAAAAAAACCCATCTTATTTGAAGAGTAGCAAACTACATTATGGTAATAAGTAATGCAATAAAAGTTAAAACTGCTTAATTGAGTGAGATGGTGTTAAATGATAAAAATGCATTTTGATTTAAATTTTAGAATTTGTAATTAAACAATTATATATCAATTCATCAGAATTCTTTTACACTAACATTCTTTACTTTATGACTGTAAGAATATCATTTTAAGAAGTTTTAACATATTTTTCACTAACACCAAAGCATGCTAATTTGTAATTACACAATTATATATCAATTCATCAGAATTCTTTTACACTAACATTCTTCAGTTTATAACTGTAAGGATATCATTTTAAGAAGTTTTCACATATTTTTCACTAACACCAAAGCATGCTAATTTCTTCCAGCATTTATGAAAACCCATGCTACGTGTAACTGAATGCCAAATAATAATAAAGCCATAACTTGACATTTTCATTTCTGAAACATAAAATCAAAGCATGAAAATAATATAATGGGAGATAACTCCAAAATCTTCACCAAGTCTGGAACTGAATGGGATTCTTTGCCATGTTATTAAAACTAAACTGAGAAGTTCAATGCAACAAATAAACAAACAACACCAGACTACTACCAATGCAGTAAACAGAAACAACATTTTGTAAAATACAAACCTTGTTCAGGTATTTTTTCTAACATACACAACAATAAACTTTCTTCACTTCAATACATTCTGGATCGAACTAACAGTTTCCACACACATAACATAGTTAACTTAAACAAAAACAAATATTTTAGAAAATAAATGTGTCTGCATTTGATTAGTGATTATTTTTAGCCTGGTGTGAGTAAGATTAATAATAAGATTAGAATATTCATTCTTTCTTGGGTTTTGGAAAGGATAGTTTCATCACAACAAGGAACTGTGGTCATTTTAACACATGCAGCAGAGTGAGACAAAAAAATACATCTTTTAAAATATTTTATCTCTAATTAGCAAAATGAACTGGAAACCTATATTAGGATAGCAATGTGTATATTTTAACCTAGTGATATTTGAATTCAGTGAGGTGTGTATGATTACGATGCTGATCATTTCTCACTGACAAATTGTACAAAGCCAGATATTTTAATTTAATTGTGTCACAAAACTCAAGATCAGAATCCACAAAAGTCCTGTAAAGCCATCACATCTACTGTACCCTGCTGAAGGTCTCCATGATACAATTTTATAATAATGTTGTTGTTTTTTAAATTTTATTTAATGATACCACTAGAGCACACTGATTTATTAATAACTGGCTACTGGATGTCAAACATTTGATTATTTTGACACGTAGTCAAGTGTGAGCCAGCCTCCAACAAGTTTTGAACCACTATCATCAGCTTGAGAGTCAAACGTTCTACCACTGGACCAACAAGGCTCACTTTTAATAATGCTATGGGTGAGGTTGATAAATTGGCCTCCCTGATTAAACAAAAAAAGGAAAAATTGAGGTAGGGTGCAAACCAACAATCACTTTAGTGCTGGACAATGTTAAAAATATATATAACAAATAATAATAAAAATTCAAAGCAAATTTATTTCACAAACAATAATTCATTACCTTTCTCTTACCGCCACCCATCCCCCCCAAAAGAGTTAATTCTTTTACTGTAATTATATATACCCTAGACAATTTTACATAAGCATTTATTTCATTGGTTCCCTGTTGGAAGTTTTTCATAAGCACCTATTTCATTGGTTCCCTGTTGGAAGTTTTTCATAAGCACCTATTTCATTGGCTCCCTGTTGGTAGTCTAATTATCAATTGATGTTGATGAAAATAATTAAAATACACACTATATATATGATGTCATATAAAATACTTCTACAAAATGCAACTTGTCTCCACCTAGTGATGTCTATGTATTATCAGGGGGAGATAATTCAATTTCCTATGTTCAGTATAAGATGGTGATAACATAGCAATGTGTAGTGATAAAACGTAAGTTGAATAACATACTGATGTGATTAAAGAACAGGATTCCTAATTTACTTAATTTAGGTGATATCACTGTATTACAATATTCTATGATTAGAATCACACATTTTTTAACTCTGAAAAGCAGTTAGTGGTGAGATGGACATAGACATACATGGGTTATGTATTAATGTTGATTATGTTTTGAGGAAATAAAATGAACCCAAATACCAATTGGTTTAAAAAATAAACTTTGGGAAAACAGAACTTGTAACAAGTAACAAGTATAAACATAAATAGCAGTAGAAAAGATATTTGTTTTTGTTGGTTAAAAGAAATGCATGCCGCTCAAACTAAACTGGCTAGTAACATAAATCAACATAGAGGTATAGTATGCATGGTCAAAACGAAAAATAGATGCCAGTGTACATTCTCATGTTGAAAAACAAACCTTTCCCCATAATCGTTTGATGTAAGACTGTTCACAGAAACATAAGACTTGGATCCACGTGATGAAGCCAGACCACTAGGAATGCATAAAACAGGGCAACAATTAGACGCTGAATTGCTCGACTGGTACTAATCGAGCACATTTTCATCCTAGTCATTTAAACAGTTTGTTATCGCCAAATCAAATTTGGCCATGCGATCCATCACCATAAGCAAACCAGACAAATTTGAGAAAATAGTTTACAAAACTGGTATGCTTGTATAAATTGTTTTGTTGTGCTAGACTCTGAAATCAGTGTTTTCATGAAAATTTAAAGACTCTGATGTACATGTAAGAATATCAGGAGAAAAGTCCAACACGAAAATTTAACAGTTCCCACACTGAAATTGCATAAGTCCCACACTGAAAGTCAACAAGTCCCACAATAAAATTTAACAAGTCCCATACTGAAATTGCATAAGTCCGACACTGAAATTGCATAAGTCCCACACTGAAATATAACAAGTCCCAAAAGTGGTGTGAGTTAAATTAAAATCATTAAACAAGGACTCTTCCATGTTTTGACATCTTCCACTAAGAAATGTGATTTGAAAATATTGTCTATGATATTTTGGTGCAAACATTCACATTTCTTAGTTCACAATGGTATAGCTATTAGCTTAAGTAACAATAAAAAAGTCTATGTATTTATATTTTGAAATTCATTTTACAAAGTAAAATTTTATCAGGACTTTCCGGAACCCATTTTACTTATTAACTGAGGCATACGTTATTTGACAGACCACTGCCAGTATGTGATGCAATACACAGACTACAAAGAACACTGTGAGTAGGTGATCAATTCGTGACCATGTGTGCAAAACACAATTTACAAAGTGATAGTGAAACCGGATTAATGTATCACTCCGTTATTATCAAATTTTATTATTTACCGTAACTACTCAAGAAAATATTCATCGTTTGCAAATTATTTCTTCAAAACATAACTTTATTTCAAATTTAATTTTTATTTTATTTTTACAATTCCTGATGTACCCATCTGATACCAAACATTTAATATGCCATTTGAAGAAGGGTCTTCAGTGGCGGATCCATAAAATCCATTTAGGGAGCCCCAATAATATGATGCAGATTCCATGGATTCTTAAAAAAAATTAATTTTTTTTTTTTTTTTTTTTAATGTTATTTAAATTGCAAAATTATGAAGGGACCCAGGCCCAGAGAGCTCTACCCTAGATCTGCCTCTAGTCTTGTATTTTAATTTCTGAACAGCATTTTACATAGAAAACAATAGTATAATATCTGGTTGAAAAATATCTATTTTATATTAATATATTTTAAAGGTCCCGGGGCACTTTCCCTTGCTGACCACATCTCTTGGTGACATAGTAGCTGTATGGATTTTTCTTAAATGTTTCTCAATCTTAAAATCTTTTCAAATATTAAGTTTTATAACTAATACACAAATGTACATGCCAAATAGGAAAACAATGCTTACATGTCGAAGACATTTAATATCCAGTTTAGCACCATATCCACACAGAAAGGAACGTTCACAAGATTAGGATGTTCCGATGAAACAGATTCGAACATCGTCGTCACACAGTTGATGATCTCGATGACGTCCATTATTTTGTCATTCTGACCACGGAGGCTGTGACGATCAAATGCATCAGCAGCTGTAGCCATCGAGATTAGATCCACTGGGAAAAAAAACCATGATAATAATTTATTTTATCACAGTTGTTTTTCATGACATAAACATTCTGTAAAACAAACATGTTATCATAAAAATTTAATATAGGATGTTAACCTCTAAGAAAACAAGATATTATTACCCAGTGGGCATTCATAACTGGGAAACATTTTTCATATTTTCTCCATTAAAAATATTACACATTGGTTTAACAAGGCATTTCATTAGGTCACTTTGGTTGTTATGACCAATAAGCTTGCATGTAATAAATATGACATCATTATAATTTTGCAAATGACATTACTAAAACTAGAAAAAGTACGTTATCCATAACATTATAAGGTAGCATTTCTCTAGATTGTTGTACAATAAGAAAGTTTAAAGAATAGAACAATTAAAATTATCTTGTGTAATAAATAGAATAACAAACTCATTACCATTTATTATCAAATTTATGTCCCTTGTGAAATAAATTTGATAATAAATGGCAACTAGTTTAATATCTTCTATGTTATATATTACAAATATTACATTAGATCTACAATATTCTGTAAAGGATGACAGTTTCGACTTAATAATTTTAAAATAGAAACAAAAATAAAGTAATAAATAGCAGAAATACTTACAGCATAACTTTTTCTGCAACATTCGTAACTTCATGGACATACGATAGGCAGCAAATCTAATGTTATTGAGTTCATCTGCAAAAATAACGTTATTTATAAACTTTTATTTAATTCATCTATTCTTTGTTATTCATAGAAATTAAACATCAAAACAGACATCATTAGGATGAGTATCTAATTTCTAAAGACTTTTGTGGTTTTTATTTTTCATGAACACAAGGGAAAACACAACATTTTATGACAAAGGTACATATGTTATCAAAGGGACATAATTCATTTCAATATCATCTTTTCAAGAGATGGTGAGCAGAAATATTCCACAACACTGTGACTGGTATCATAGCTAAATTATTTATGGAAATTTAAAAAAATGATGCATCACTGTACAGAATACAGTTATATTTAATTGTAATGTTATAAAAAAAATCTTTGAAGGTTTACTGAAAAAAGTTAATACATGTATGTCCTAAATAATGTTAGAATTATGACAAGACACTGTATGATGATAGTCACTTACTCAGTGCCTCCATCAGTATAGACATCTGAGGGTGGTCCCACTGGGTGCTCTCTGTTGTATGGCTAGAGATAAAAAAAATATGTACACATGTAATGCCACCTTTAAAACATTTCAATCATATGTTTAGTTAAAAAAAAAAAAAGAAGAACCATCTCACAACCAACTACATGTACACTAGAAATTTATTTACTGTGATTAAGCAATTGAATATTTTCTGTTCCAACCAGTGGTCCACAACTTGTTCATCGAAGTCAATGGTACATACTGTCCTGTCTGTGGGATGGTGCATATAAAAGACCCTTGCAGCTTGTTAGAAAGAGTAGCATATGTGGTGGCAGTGGGTTTTCACTAAATACATGTGTCAGAATGACCATATGATTGACGTCCAATAGCCGATGATAAGATTAAATTCAATGTGCTCTAGAGGCGTCGTTAAATAAAACAAACTTTACTTTACTTTTATGCAATTGAAGAATATGTAATACATATTTACTTATTTGGGCAAAAATTAAGGTGGCATTTTCTTTTAAACCCCTTGAATTCGGGCAAAAATTTACCTGCCTCTCCCACCCTACCCCCAAAACTGGGAACCCTTATGCCTATGCATACAAATAACACAAACATACTTAATATAATAAGGCACTTTGTTTCCTGCAACAGATCTCTCCCATGGCGGTTCCACCGAAACTGAAAAATACAAATATTTCTTTCAATTATTACAACCACATTTACTTAAAATATTAGTTAGCAATAAAATGTAAATAAAATAGCAGTGTTAGAAATTAATTGTAGCAATAGAGAAGGTAAAATGTTGACTTGAATTTCTGATGAACATCTACATGTAGTATTGACAAAGATGCATTCATGATTGATCAGTGATAGAATGTAATATCAACAGGTCCTAAGATCATTAATTCTCAAAAGACCCACTATTTATTTCATGTTCCAACCAGTTCTAAATGAATGCAAACCCTGAGATTGCCCCTGGCAATCGGCAGCGCTGCAGAGATTGTCATGGAGTTTTTCATCCTCTGCGCACTCTTTTTGCCATGAACCAAATGTTCTTATTCAAGTTTTATTTTCTTTCTTCTTATTATTAAAAATACAGTATACTTTATGCTAAAATAGTCATGAAAAATGCTGTGGACACTATTTCTTTATTGCATGGGTTGTAAATGGCATACCAAAGGCCATGATACAATGTATGTGAAGTTTTCTATACGGTAAACACTAATTAGAAAAAAAAAACAGTATATACCACAATAGTTGCATAAAGACTACTAGATAAGTGTGTTCAAAAAAACAAAAACAAAAAAATCCTTCAGATTCAAGATTAAAAAAAAGAGTTGAATTTAACTATTTTACTATTAGTTCATATAACATAGGTACGTAAAGTGGGCTGTTTATTCATTATCTTTATTATGTTTACAAGTTATATAAGAATATCACCTCTAGGATAATAGAAACAAACTAACATTTTACGGGGATAATAAACAATTCTATTCAAGTGCCTTTGGTTTATAATAAGCTTAAAGAAACATGTTGTATTTGCACCTGAAATTCTGTTAATGACTTCAGTGTGTGCTTCCCCAGAAGATACTCAACCAAAAAAGAAAGTATGCATCTAATCAATAGTCATTTATTTCATAAACCAGACAACATTAATGGCAGAAATTCTGGAATTAGATAACCACAGCAGTATGTGTGCAGTAATATCACAAGCTGTGCACGAGTTTGTTGCCAATGGATCATTAGTGACATTTAAAAAATATTCAATATTTTAAGATGCATACTTTCTTTTTAGGTTGGAGCGGAATGTAGCTCAAATGATATCTGTGAACTGGTCGGTCATCAGATCGACCTTTCTCAGTGGAATATTTGCAGTTTGGGCTATTTTTCATTCCAACCAGTGGTGCACAACTGATTCACCAAAGGCCATGGTATGTACTGTCCCATCTGTGGAATGCTGCCTATAAAAGATCCCTTGCTGCTTATCGGAAAGAGTAGCACATATGGAGGCAGCGGTTTTCCTCTAAACAAATATGTCAGAATGACCATATGATTGATGTCCAATAGCTGATGATAAGATAAAAATCAATGTGCTCTAGAGGCACATTTAAATTTTCCATCCAACTAGTGGTCCACAACTGGTTCATCAAAGTCCATGGTATGTGCTGTGCTGTCTGTGGGACAGTGTATGTAAAAGACCCCTTGCTGCTTATTGGAAAGAGTAGCCTATGTGGCAACAGCAAGTTCCTCTAAAAATATGTCAGAATGACCACATGATTGACGTCCAATAGCTGATGATAAAATAAAAATTAATGTGCTCTAGAGGCACCTTTAAATAAAACAAACTTTACTTTGAGTATAAATTGTAGAAGTTTTTTTTTCCGACTATTTTATATAAAAATTAACATTTTAAATATTTCATAATAAAATGTTTTCCGTATGTTCCTCCTATTTATGTTTAGCATGTAATAGAAAACAAGTAATTTTCTTTTTAAAATTTTAGTCTAGGATACTTTTACATTTATTTACTGTTGAAAATTCAGAGTTGGTATTAAATAATTACCACCAGTTTTAGGACTGCAGGGTTATTGCACATCTTGAAAATCTTTGAAAGTCAATATTTAAAAAAATAAAATTTTCAAGGTCTTGAATGTCTTTGAATTTCAGGTTTGTCAATAAAAGTCTGTGAAAATCTTAAATTTCTGTCTTATCTATTCCAAAAAAATGAAACGCGCCCCATTTCTCTGCTTACCTTTAATCTTCTGACTACTGTTGTCGAGGTATCTATGGATGACTGGCTGTTTTGATGAAAAAAATGTCTTTGGAAATTGCTAAATCCTACCTTGAAAGTCTTTGAAAAGTCATTATTGTTTGTTTAGAAAAACATGCAAGAACTGTGGACTGTTTAATATAACATTCATAAATAGGAACTATTAATAATTTTCTTTCTTTTTCTAGCAACTATGCATTTAAGCTGGACACTAAGGCGCCCATGCATCGAGAAACTGGCTTCATACGGATAAAGCCAGAAACTAATCACATTGCAATGATGATTACACAAAACACAGGTATGACCCTAGGATTGATGCTATTATAGATTCATTGTGTACTTCGGTATATTTGTGCTAAGACGACATTGTTAACTGTTACATTAAAGAGAAATTCTGGTAAAGATTATTATTTAGGCATTTTAATTTCAGTTTTTCAAAACAAGGTGAGGGGAGATAATTATATAGGTATCCCCCCTTTCCAAAAAATGGGGGGACGTGCCTACTAGTACAATCTAGTCTTCTGGTCCTCTGTCTTTAAAATGTGCTTTAAAAGTTAATTCGGTTTCATTTTAGCAAATACCAGATTCCTGGACTCATCTAAATTGAGCAGTGTGTTGTGGTATCAGGTTTCTTTTGTGACCGTTCTCAGTAGCGCAGTTCCTAAGCTGTTGCTCTCATTACTGGTAGGTACTGGGATCAAATCTCTGTCGAGGCATGGGATTTTTAATCTCAATACCAGCTCCAACCCAGAGTGAGTGCTCCACAAAGGCTTAATAAAAAGGTGTGAGCCACTTACACTGACCTGTGGACCCTAAACTGGTTTACCAAAGACCGTGGTGTGTGCTGTCCTGTCTGTGGGAAAGCACATATAAAAGATCCCTTGCTACTAATCGGAACGTACCAGCCTCCATGGCGAAGTGGTTAAGCTATCGGACTCGAGGCTGGTAGGTACAGGGATCAAATCTCAGTCAAGGCATGGGATTTTTAATCTCAGTATCGGCTCCAACCCAGAGTGAGTGCTCCGCAAGGCTC
>JAULBS010137237.1:0-12965 GCA_032355785.1 Symmetromphalus regularis | reverse complement strand
CCAATAGCCGATGATAAGATAAAAATCAATGTGCTCTAGAGGCATCATTAAATAAAACAAACTTTACTTTTTTCTTTAGATATATATACATTTATATCAGTTTCCGAAAAATCCATTCTTTGGCCTAATTTTTTTGAGGATGCTTTCAACTACGTTCCATGTTTACTCTAAAAGTATTTGCTTGTATTGGCATTTTTTTTAGATATATATTTTTTGTATCAGTTTGAAAGAAATCTATTTTTGAGGCAAATTCTTTTTGAGACAGGTCTATGAAGGACAATTTATTTTCAGTTGAAATGAATATTAGTTTGAAGAAAATTTATCCTTTGAGAACTACAAATATTCTAAGACTATTTCCCATAAGTTTCTAAACATACTTTATGAACTACAACAAATAAGAGTCTCCAGACTATTGGGTGGGATGAAGCTTTGACCATCTCCATTTTGTTTCAAAGAATTCAAAATCATATACATGCTTGGGGATACAGAGTATTTCCAGAATATAAAAATATATATAGATGGACAGAGTAGATCATTAGTTGAGATCAATAATTTGTTATTGCTAGAGGTACGTGTAAACAGACACTGGTAAGAATCAATAGTCTTACAAGGTGTTAGAATAAAAGATTGAAAAAAACAATGTTTATTTTGTGGAAGACCGGCCCTGGTAGTGTAGAGGTTATGACATTTGTCTCAAAGCTGGTAGGTACTGGGATCAAAACTCTGTCAAGGCAAGGGATTTTTAATCTTGGTATGAGCTTCAACAAGAGTGAATGCTCAGTGGGTAGGTATACACTACCAGTGTCACCAACTTGTTTATCAAAGGTCGTGGTTTGTCTGATATAAAAGATCCCTTGTTGCTTACTGGAAAGATAAGCCATATTGATGTAGTGGCAACAGTGGGTTAATATATACAGGCTGTGACTAGGCTCAAAAACAACTGAAATGTTGAAAAAACAGGCATAATCGCCCAAAATAAAACACCTGAGCAACCATATTTCCAGATCCAATAATTAACCACAACAGTGGTTATGCATGATTAGATTACCTCCCTTTAGTGACCAGATTACCTCTCTTTGATGACCATACTGGAGACACAGATCACTTTTTCCAATAGAAAATCTATGAAATTTTACAAACTTTCTTCTCTATGTTCTCTACTGTTATAAGGTTTAGGTGAACATAATACTAATAAATGAGTTGAGACTAAAGATTTATCACCTACATCATTAAAAAGTTCAAACATATTTTAGAGCTTGTTTTCGTAATATTAAATTCAATATTCATGAAAATTACCAAGAGCAAAAACTCTCATGAAAATAACCAAGGGAAACAACTCTCATGAAAATAACCAAGGGAAACAACTCTCAAGAAAATAACCAAAGGAATCAACTCACATGAAAATAACGAAGGGAAACTCTCATGGAAATAATCAAGGGAAACAACTCTCATGAAAATAACCAAGGGAAACAACTTCCATAAAAATAACCAATTGAAACATCTCTTATGGAAATAACCAAGGGAAATAACTCTCATGAAAACAACCAAGGGAATCAACTCTTATGAAAATAACCAAGTGAAACAACTCTCACAAAAATAACCTAGGGAAACAACTCTCATGAAACTAACCTATTGTGAATAAACTCTAGTCTTCGTTTCTCTTAATCAGGAAGTCGCAAAGTCATCCTGGATCTAGTTAAAGTAAGTCTGGTTGGCACAAACTGAAAATTAAGAGGCACAAACTTCTGGGATGAGTGTCGAGATCTCTTGTGCTTTGTTTTATGTGTGCATTTGCATTTGTTTTATATCGGTGCCAACCCATTGATTTCCTAGTACCACTGTACTGAACAAGCACTAGAGGAAAGCTGAAGTGATAAAGCTTTTAAGTTGACATCAGTCTAGAGTATTCCAGGAAACTATCTGGCTAACTTGAGGCCTGTTTAAAAAAAAGTAAAGTTTTATTTAAAAACGTCTCTTATATCTAAAGAACATTGATTTTTATCTTATCATTGGCTGTAGGACTTCAAACATATAGCCATTCTGACATATTTTAAGGAAACCCACTGCTATGATATATTTTAAGGAAACCTGTTGCTGGCACATAGACAATTCTTTCCGATAAGCAGCAAGGGGTCTTTTATATCCACTTTCCTAGACATGATAGCACATACCATGTCATGTGATGAATCCATTGTGGACCACTGGTTGGAATGGAAAATAGCCCAAACTGTAAATGTGTCTACTGAGAAGGATTGATCCAATGACTGACTGCTTCAATGGCGGACATGCTACCATTTGAGCTACGTTCCGCTCCTGAGGCCTGTTTGATGCATTCTTCAATAAACGTCTCGGCTACAAACATGCAATTATAGCAGAACATGCTGTAACCAGCCCATTAACAGAAACACACCGACATCTTCCCCGATAAATAAAACTGTTTCCAGGCAACCACATTTGCACTGAAACAACTTTAAGTTCTTGCATAGAAAATAAAAAGTACAAACTATATTACCATTTTCTTTAAAAATCCAATCCTCAGGTTTTAACGAGATTGCGTGTGAATGAAAAAAGCCACTTTACAAATAACACGACAAGAAATTTAAATTTTACTCCTTGCACAGCCAAACGCTATTACATGTATCAGACTGAATCAGTTAATATTTCTCTTGCCTGTGGAAAGATGAAAGGATGATGTGGCAGATGAAAGATGAAAGGATGATGTGGCAGATGAAAGGATGATGTGGAGGATGATGTTACCAGCCCCAGTGGTTAACCTATCAGACTTGTGGGTAGAGGATACAGGGATCAAATCTCAGTCAAGGAATGAGGTTTTTAATCGCAGTATCGGCTCTAACCCAGAGTAAGATCTTTCCAAGGCTCAATGCATAGGTGTATACCACTTACACCAATCAGTGATCCACAACTGGTTTATCAAAAGTCGTGGTATGTGCTATTCTGTCTGTAGGTTAGTGCATATAAAAGATCCTTTGCTTCTTAATGATAAGAATAGCCACTGTGTGATGACAGCTGGCTTCGTCTCTCCTACTAACACTAACATCTGTCCTGGACAGACAGCACAGGAAGCTGAGTTGTGTGCCCAGAACAGCATGATTGAACCTTAATTGGATATAAGCATGAAAATAAATACAACCAACCAGATACTGTTTGATGTGGATTTATATTGAAACTTGCCAAACAAAACCGTAAACAATAAGAATTAATTTCAAAATCAGTTGAATTTCATGGCTCTAAAAAAAATTTCTTTAATTATTAAACATATTAACAAGAGACCTCTTGGTGAAAAATAGCTCTGTATTTAATTATTGATTTTTAATCTTCACAAATTAATACAAATTCAACATTTGAAAATATTTTCCTAATGAATTTTGTGGGCTGTGATTGATTCCATGTATTGGGTGTTTCATATTATCTCTCCTTATTGTGAACATTTGTATTTTCTACTCACATCAGTATACAATAAACTGGAATGTATAGCCTTGTGGCAGACATAATAAATCTTTATTAGATGTATAATACTTGGACATTAACTTCACGACAGCCAATATGTTCCTCATCACATCCATTCTGGGTAATTATGACGTCAAGTCTTTGTTTAAAGTTACTGATGACGTTTGCGCACGTTTATCCGACTTCAATTGATTTTCCCTATTTTTATGCTGGTAAAACATTCCATCTGTCTACTTCATGATGGTGCATAAAGAGTTTTAATACGTTACAAAACTGATGAAGCTATAACAGTTTCTTATAAGGACTGATATTATGAAACACCCAGTATAATCTTTCAGAAATGGTACATTGGCAGCAAACATGTACACAACTTGTGATATTACTTCACACACACACCTCCTCCTAAATGGTGTGGTTATCTAATTCCAGAATTTCTGCCATGAATGTTGTCTGATTTATGAAATGAATGACTATTGATGACATGCATATTTTCTTTTTTGATTGAGTATACTGTACCATGATTCAGAGTGATCCAGTGACATGTTTTTCAATAAGTATCATATTTCATAAACTAAATAGTAAAGTGGATCTAGCTCAGTCAGTAGAGTGTTTGCCTGAGGTGCTTTAGATGTAGGATCAAACCTTCTCCATGGCCTCATTTAGTTCATGTTTTTCCCCATCCCAACCAACACACTGGTATATCACAGACCATGGAATGGACTAACCTGTTTGTTGAAAATACTTATAAAAGATGCCTTGCTGTAATGGAAAAAAAGAACAGGTTTCCTCTGATAACTATGTGTCAAATTTACAATTTATTTGACACCGACTAACCGATGCTAAGTAAATCAATGTGGTGTTGTAAAAAAAACCCAACCCTTTTTCACAAAACTAAATAACACTAATTCATAAATAGTGCTTTAATACCCACTCTCTCCCTCCCTCCCCCCAAGCACAAAAATAAACATCATTCATTTTAAATACACGTAACTTAACCTCTAAGACCCAACTATCAAAAATGTTGATGCTAAGACCAAAAACCAATTAAAAGGACATGGATGTTTTCCCCTAAGGGAAGGTTGATGAATATTCAATTTAATTTGACATGTTAGTCATTATGGAAAGCAACTTTTGCATGATTGTGTGGATGCATATCAACATTACAGCAGCGGATCCAGTGGGATGGTCCAGGGGGTCTGGACACCCTTTTCTAGATTATAATTTGTTTTAATATATATTCTGAGTGGAAGGACATGAAAATTAACCATTTTCCCCCAGTCCTATTCACCCATCTCATTTGGACCCAACCCCTTTCAGAAATCCGGCATCTGCGTCTGCATTATATGGCACATACAGAGACGACCAACATTTCTAGCAACAGGATTTAGAAGGAAAATGGTATGGATATTAAAAAAACAATATATTTTGTCACTAATGAAGTTAGAGATAATATCAGAAATCAACACATCACTCTAAACAAACAACATTCCTATAGGCCCCATTGCCATAATTTAATTTGTTTATTTATTTAATGATCCCCTTTCTCCACATACAAGTAAACATCGGCTACTCGGGGTCACACTGTGGCTACATCACTTCTTTTATATATACAAATGTATATATATACAAGTCAATGATATTAAACTATATACAATGACATCAAGCAAACTAAAGGCTCCACCTCCTTCCTCCACATGAAACAATATATTTCACCATATATTCTCTACTTAATGCACCCTCTCTAATTAACACCTCATCCAGGTCATTTTTAAAAATGAAAATGACTTACCCCAGCATATACCCATGATCATGCCATAGTATCCAATGTATGTAATGAATGCACACACTTGTAATCTGTATTGCACAAAATATTTAACAGTGAAAACACAATTTCAAACTATCCTAAACTCAATAAACTCCAAATTTGCAAAATGTAAAGCCTCTGGGGCATTAAATAGGGAATATATGGTATATGCTAAAACAAATGGATGGTATATCTTATTTGTAACCTGCATTGTCACCAAAATGTTTGCTTTTAATTCCGATTACATATTAAAAACAAATCACTTGCAACATATTTTTAATGTATAATTCCTCATTTCTCCCTATATATTTTATAGGTTTATGAAAAGAAACAAATAGCTAAACCGATAATACAAGACACTTACATGTAAGAATATGTGTAGATGCCACCAGCTTGAAGACTAAACAATGAATGTGAAGAGAACAAGATGCCTATTTTAATGATAATGAAAGACAGATGGAACCAGGCAGGCAATCTCCTTGATCTATTTGTACAGACACTGCAGGGAGTTTATGTAATGTCCGATAACAGCAGAACCAATGTCAAATATATAGCACACAGTACCATATAGAGTTTGATGTTTTAACAATGATTACATTGTTGAGCAGTTTGTAGTTTCAGCACTTCAAGCAACATGTTTTTGATGTACAGGATTTACACCAACTGAAATAACAGTTACATAATACAAGCGTTTGTTTAATCTAGAAAGCTGTTTGAACTATACAGTCGGACATTCATTTCTAGCAACAGAATATAACAGGCCCAAATGACACATTTTCAAAGGGGAGGGGGGCTCATTTTGCAAAGTGGAGTGACTAATTTTTATGTGTGTATAAAATTTGTAGTGCAAAACCATGAATATATACCTGAAATAAAAACTGGCAAAAAAGTATGGCCCTGTATAAAGGAAAATGGAATAGAAATTGAACAGGTATAAAAAGGGAAGATCAAGAAATAAAAATACAAACCATTGGTCCACAAATGGTTTATCAAAGACTGTTTTGTGTTGTGGGATAGTTCATATAAAAGATTTTTTGTTGCTTATCGGTAAGAAAAGCTGCATTAGTGTGATGGCAGCAGGTTTCATCTCTTCTATTAATATTAATATCATGGACAGATAGCACAGGAAGCTGAGTTGTATGCCCATGGCAACATGCTTGATCTTTAATTGGATATGAAAATAAGTACAAATATAAAATAAAATGAAAAGACAAATATACATGTGTGTTTAGTTAGACTTCAGTAATTTGGAAAGCCACTTCATATTTCTTTACTAGGCTAACAATATCATCCATCTTTGTTTAATTCTAAAGACACACTGTGGTTAATTCACTTTTGTTATTTATATTTTTAAAAATGTTTATATACATAAAAATTAAATATGTTAAAATGTATATACAGTATAATTATATCAAAGAAACTAAAAACTAAGACCATGGTAAACAAAAATAAATTCTGTATATCACTGACAAAAAGCAAATTTATTATAAAAATTATTTTGAAAATTTAATAATCAAAAACTCTCTCACTTAAATTTTTTTTTTATTGACCACCTTAACCAAACCTCTTATAAATCCACCTACACAAAGACTGACGCTTTTCTGGCCTTTAAAAATAGAATGCTGATTCTGCACATTGCAATATGTCCCTTTCTTTATTGGCTTGTTCAACTGGTACATCAAGAGTCTGTTTGCAAATAAAGCTCGAAAGGAAAATAACTTAATCATGAGAGGAACAAGTTGTTTTAAGGTTTCACTGCACATGCTCAGAAAGATCCCTTGCTAGTAATCAAAAGGTACAGCCTATGTGGCAGAGTGCGTTACCTCTGAAGACCATGAATCACAAATACCATATTCGTGACACCTAATAGCCTCTGAATAAACATTGTGCTAGGGTCTTTTTAAACATTCATTTCTTTACAGTATGATGTCATCATTACATCATAATCACTGTGATGTCATTAAATAAACATTCCTTTCTTTACAGTGTGATGTCATCATTACATCATAATCACTGTGATGTCATTAAATAAACATTCCTTTCTTTACAGTGTGATTTCATCATTACATCATAATCACTGTGATATCATTAAATAAACATTCCTTTCTTTACAGTGTGATGTCATCATTACACCATAATCACTGTGATGTCATTAAATAAACATTTTTCCTTACAGAGTGAGGTCTGCATTACCTCATAATTCATGTGACATCATTATACAAACAATTCTATTTGCAGTATATGTTAAGCAAGTGAGATACAGCTTAAGGGATTTAGTACACAACTAAGTGGTAATAAGTTATCACATTTGTTCCAGCCAATGAATCATAACTGGTATAACAAAGACCATGGTATATGCTGTCCTGTCTTTGGGAAAATGCATATAAAAGACTCTTGATATCACGAAGAATAACCTATGTAGCAGTAGCAGGTTTCCTTTAAAGACAATGAATCATAATACTGTGAGTTCGACACCTACTAGCTGCTGATTGACCAATGTGCTGGGGTGATGTTAAATAATTCTTTCTTTGAACATGCTGAGTTTTGTGTTTTATTATTCACAGTCACGATACTGCAGCACATTTTTTGTGCTTAACTTGGACATTTCCTGGATTAGCTGAAAAACTAATTATTATTCTGGTCTTGATAGAAGGAATACCATTAACAAATGACAGGTCACGGCATAGATGTAGATTAATTTTAAACAAAAGATGGTTATGTTGAAGAATTAATGTCAGTGAAAGTTATTTTGGGGCATCTTCAACTAACATTTACTGGCTAACCCCCCAAAAAAGCATTCAGAGGAATTACAGTACAGTCAAATCTGTTGTAAACAGCCACTTAAGAAGTAAATAGAGGATATAAAATGAGTTGTCATTTATTATCAAATTTATATCTCATGTGAAATAATTTTTCTTTGTCACAAGTTTTAGCAAGTGACAAAGGAAAATTATTTCAGGAGGGACATAAATTTGATAATAAATGGTAATGAGTTTGATATTCTATTTATTACCTCAGACAATTTTAGTCAGTTGTTAAAGAGGTTATTAAATACAGGTTATATTGTAATATATCAGTTTATTTAAAAAAAAATAAAAGTGACCCTTTAAGACATGTTGCTGCTTAATAAATGTGGTTGCATTGAGCAGGTTTGAGAGTACTTTCAAATTTTTAAGTTTCGTTAAAATGAATGTCAAAGGGAACCTGATTCAATACATTATAAGAAAGATAAAAATGAATTGACATTTTAAAACATTAGAACATGAATAATTAATATAAAAAAGGTTATTTTGGAAAATTCATACACATCTATTTCTTGTCATTTTATAATAAAGGGGGTGGTACATACCATATACTGTATTGTTTCTATTTCTAATTAGAGCAGTAAACAACATTTTGTAATACGTGTCAAAAATACACTCTGCTGCCCTGTGGGAAAATTTTAAATATACACCGGCAGGAAACAGATCTTTTCACAGGAGATTTAGTAAACTGTTACACATGTACAATGGTCCAAAAATGGAGTATTTTTCAAAAACATTGTGGGCCGAAATTACGAAGTCTGTTTTTCTCTTACATGGACATATAAGTGTTAACAACATGCATTTAACAAACGGTCGTTAATTGAAAGGGCATTTGGAATATGGAAACATTTTCCATGTGTTAAATTATGCATTCAGCTGATATACTTATGTTATTCATGGCAAGTCGGTAGGTACAAGCCAGTTTTACTATTTTAACAGTGGCATTTCTTGTGAAAAAGGGTGGGCACTTATATTAGAGGGTGCTATAAATAGAAACTATATGGTATTTGCACTGAGCACACCCATACACAGGGATGGCAGTGGGGTAGGCTGCAATGGATATATACCCAAAAGAATTTTTTTTCCACACCCTATGAAGATAACATTTTCCAACATGTCTACTTTTCTCCAAAAAGATAATCCCCCCCTCCTCCCCCCACTCCGATACATACTACCCAATACCTGAGTATGTTTTTTTTTGTGTTTTTTGTTTTGTTTAATGACCCCACCAGAGCACATTGATTTACTAATCATCGGCTATTGAATGTCAAACATTTGTTTATTTCGACAAGAAGTCAAGTGTGAGCCAGGACCCAATGGGTTTTGACCAGTGTCATCAGCTTGACAGTCCGACATTCTACCACCAGACCACATTGATTTACTAATCATCGGCTATTGAATGTCAAACATTTGTTTATTTCGACAAGTAGTCAAGTGTGAGCCAGGACCCAATGGGTTTTGACCAGTGTCATCAGCTTGACAGTCCGACATTCTACCACCAGACAACTGAGGTTCACTACCTGAGTATGTAAGAACAGAAACATTCTTCCTTGCTGTTGAAATAAACTTACAGTACAATAAACGAGTTAATATACATCAATTTTGAAATGGAGTTTAAATGTATTTGTATACATTAACGAAAACAATGTACATGTATATTGTTGTTGAAAAAAAATCTTTTAAAATTACTTCAGGTGGCAGAATGCACATGTATTTTTTTTATGTTGATCCTTAGTAAAACATGGTTAATTTATGTGGGTGGTGGGTTGGTGAAAGAAATTATAAATTATAATTACCTTGGTACTGGGTCTCTGAACATCGGCAATAAAGACTTCTATGGTGGGGGATCATTTTGGTATCAGATCCATGTGTATATTAACCGTGGTATGGGGTCATGATCATATTTTATAAAAGTAGATGATGGGAGGTGAAAATTTAATTTTTTAATATACATGTAGGTGGTACCCTAAGAAATTAAAGGCGTTCTGCTCCCCCCTCCCTCCACCATATAAATTTAACTGGAACAGTCCTAAGTCTTTCAAACAGACTTGTTTGAGAAATAATATAAACAAACTGAGACATTAGGTCTCCAGAAATTAAAACATAAACTAGTATACATTGTATTAGAACATATTAAAGAAACAAAGATAACATTTATCACATGTGACAGTGGTAACCAAGTTATTTAGAATAAGATAAAATAATAACAATAGTAATACATTCATTTCTTTTTAATAATTATATATATATATTTTTTTGTAAACTGAAGGGCGTTCGAGAAGAATTTGTAAGCAAGATCTAGCTCAGTCAGTAGAGCATTTGTCTGAGTGCTTTGGTCATAAGATCAAACCCCATTGGTGGACTCATTCTGTTTTTTTCCCATCCCAAACTGTGCCCCATGACTGGTATATGAAAACCCATGGGAAAATGCATTTAAAAGACCCTTTGCTCACAATGCAGCATTCTAGCGCATCATGAAAATCTTTGAAAGTTTAATTTAAAAAATTAATTTTCTTTGTCTTGAATGTCTTTGAATTTCAGATTTGTCAGTAAAAGTCTGTGAAAATCTTTAATTTCTATCTTATCTGTTCCAAAAAGAAAGAAAAAGAACCCTAATTCTTTGTTTCCCTTTAATCTTCTGACGACTTTTGTCAGGTATCTCACACTGACTGCTTGTATTGAAAAAACAAATGACATTGAAAGTCACAAAAACCTACTTTGCAAGTCTTTGAAAAGTCTTTATTTTTTGTTAAGAAAAATGTGAAGAATCCTGTAATGAGAAAACTACCTGGTTTCCTCTGATAACTACTGTACTTGTCAAAATGCCAAATGATTGACATCTAATACCAATGATTACAGTGGTATCATTAAATAAAAAATAAACTTCCCACAACATTTGGGTGCCTATTATGAATTTAGTTTTGACAGAAATTTAAAGTAATGTTTGTTTTATTTAACAATGTCTTTAGAGCACATTGATTTTTATCTTATCATCAGTTATTGGACATCAATCATATAGTCATTCTAACATATGTATTTAGAGGAAACCTGCAGATGCCACATAGGCTATTCCTTGTATTTAGCAAGGGGTCTTTTATATGCACCATCCCACAGACAGGACAGCACACACATACCATGGTCTTTGATGAACCTGTTCTGAACCACTGGTTGGAAAGGAAAATAGGTCAAACTTCAAATGGGTCCACTGAGAAGGATCGATCCAATGACTGATCGGTTCACAGGCAGACATGCTACCGTTTGAGCTACATCTTGCTCCCGGTAGCAATTTAAATGCAAGTAAACAACACAGAAATAAAAATAGGTCTCCTAACAGGAACACCTTTGTTGTTTTAACCTTTTTTTAGTGAATGGTTCATTTGTACTATTTACGGTCAGTTATATCACATTGTAAGACTTGACCAAGTTATAAAACACTTCAACTAGCGTACCTACTATAATGCTTCAATGGTTCTGAAGTAAAACTTGAGAAAAATCATTGAAAAGAACTTATTTATAGATGATCTTCTCCCCATGTATAAACACAATAAACTTACTTAGTCTTGTTTAAATAGTGATAAACAGGAAAATAATGTTTGTTTTATGACTTTGTAGCATATTACAGGTCAAATTGTTGGTTGGTTGGTTGGTTGGTTGGTTGGTTGTACTTATTTTCATGCTTATATCCAATTAAGGTTTAAGCATACTGTCAGTGGCAAAAAACTTGGCTTTCTGTACTGTCTGTTCAGGACAAGAGGTTAGTGTTAGTAGGGCAGACAAAACCTGCTGTTGTCATCTAATGTGGCTACTCTTACTGATAAGTAGCAAGACATTTTTTATTTGCACTATCCCACAGACATGATAACACAAACTACTGCCTCTGATAAACCAGCTATGGACCATGGGTTGGTTAAATGTGTACATCTACTCATTGACACTTGCCAAGCACTTACTCTGGGTTGGAGCCAGTACTGGGATTAAAAACCTATGCCTTGGCAGAGATTTGATCCCAGAACCTACCAGGCAAGAATCTGGTGGCAAAAAGTAAAGTTTGTTTTATTTAACAACACCTCTAGAACACATTGATTTTTATCTTATTTATATTATTGGCTATTGAACGTCAATCACATGGTCATTCTCACATATTTATTAAGAGGAAACCTGCTGCCGCCACATAAACTACTCTTTCTGATAAGCAGCAAAGGTGTTTTACAAGTACTGTCCCACAGACAGACAGCACATACCATAGCATTTGAGGAAACAGTTGTGGATCACTGGTTGGAATGGAAAATATCCCAAACTGCAAATGGGTCTACTGAAAAGGATCGATCTGACGACTGATCGCTTTGCAGGAAAACACGCTACCAGAATCTGATAGCATAACCACTGCACACTTGGGCCAGCTGACCCTCGTTAACAAGCATACAGAACATAATGTTTACATTTCTGTACTAACACTTGAGAAACCATCACGAAAAGAACTGACTTTTATATGATCTCCTCCCCATGTACACAGACAATAAACGTTTATAGTTGTGTTTAATTAGTAATCAACATGAACAGAATGTTTGTTTTATCACTCTCCAGCACATTAGAGATCAAACATGTAGTACAGCAGATTCCTCCTTTTATCTTGGTTGCATAGGGATGGTTGGTGTACACACTGTTTACGCAATTTACAGCATTATTCCTTTAACAGAAATACAATTGGACTATTGCAGACGTGGTGTAGGGGGGGGGGGTGGGCACACATTTGCCACACAATCCAATTATGGTACCCTTTTTTTGCGACAATATTTACATTTATTGAATATGTTGTTCGTGCCCTTCAAATGTCTGATGGTGACCCTCTTCAGGCTTGGGGGGGGGGGGGGGGGCGGGGGGGGGGGGGG
>JAULBS010137226.1:0-12965 GCA_032355785.1 Symmetromphalus regularis | reverse complement strand
CAGACAGGACATCACTTACCACGGCCTTTGATGAACCAGTTGTGGATCACTGGTAGGAACGGAAAATAGCCAAACTGCAAATGGATCCACTGAGAAGGATCGATCCGACGACTAACCGGTTCACAGGCAGACACGCTACCGTTTGAGCTACATCCCATTCCATATTGAAACAATACAAAAGTGCATAAAATAATTTTTCGATAATATCAGTTTCGTTGAGGGGAAGAAGCCGGTAACCCATGTTGTTATTTCTATAAGATGCCTATATAATAATATTTTCAATGTTCGTCATAACCCGGTAAGTCATCACAAAATTCCTATTTTCTCAAAATGGCCGCGAGGTGTGTCACCGAGTTCTTGCACTGAAGTCTTCAAATATTAACGAAAACATAAAGTTATTAGTTATAATCATCATCATTATTATGTCATTATTATAATAAATATTATTTTTTCAACTATCCATATCAACTTGTTTTTGTTTTAGTTATTAATATTATTATTGTTATTAATAATATTATTATTGTTATTATTAATATTATTATTGTTATTAATAATATTATTATTGTTATTAATAATATTATTATTGTTATTATTAATATTATTATTATGATTGTTGTTGTTATTATTATTATTTCTATTTTATTATTATTGTTATTATGAGGATTGCCACATTGTATAATTACAAGAGTGACTCTTTGATATCTGCAAGTAAACCTTTATATGAACTTTCTTATAGACAAGATACGGTATAACTACAAGAGTGACTCTTTGATATCTGCAAGTAAACCTTTATATGAACTTTCTTATAGACAAGATACGATATAACTACAAGAGTGACTCTTTGATATCTGCAAGTAAACCTTTATATGAACTTTCTTATAGACAAGATACAGTATAACTACAAGAGTGGCTCTTTGATATCTGCAAGTAAACCTTTATATGAACTTTCTTATAGACAAGATACGATATAACTACAAGAGTGGCTCTTTGATATCTGCAAGTAAACCTTTATATGAACTTTCTTATAGACAAGATACGGTATAACTACAAGGGTGTTGTTTTTCATATCTGCAAGTAAACCTTTTTTTTTTATTCTTCTTTTTTTGTGTGCTATTTTGTTTGTGCTATTTTTATGACTAACTATTACTTATCTTGTGGAGGGTTTTGTGCTTTTTTTTAGGTACGCCGCTGATGTTCACCTGTACTGTAAAAAATGTTGCCAGTCTTAAAGGTTTAGTCAAATTCTTTAAGAAAACCTCTACCAAGACGTACACCATAACAATCAACAAAGTTGAGCGACGTGATCTTGCAGACTGGAGATGCAAAATCAACTCAGACGGTATATCTAGCGACTATATCCTAATTCGCTCACACATACGCACGCACACACACACACACACACACACACACACACACATACCATTCATACACACACACATACATACACACATACATATACACACACACATATCATACATACACACACACATACACATACCATACATACATACACACACACACATATCATACATATACACACACACACATACCATTCATACATACACACACACATACCATACATACACACACACGTACCATACATACACACACACATACACACACACACATACCATTCATACATACACACACCTACCATACAGACACACACACACATACACACACCATACATACATACATACGCACACACACACACACACACATACCATACATACACACACACACACCATACATACACACACACATACGTGTAGTTTATAGACCACCATGCATGCAAAAGATTATTAGGGGCAAGTAGGCAGGGCCCGTGGACGTCCAAGGGACCGCAAAAGATTTTTTATTACTAAATACATATACATGTATTAATCTTTGTCCCTCGGACCCCAAATAGAAAGCGTAATACAACACCCATCCCTCATCATCGTAATCATTATTATATCATTGTTATCATATTATCTTTTAATCTGTCCAACTCTTTTTTGTTTTCGTTATTACTATTATTATTATTATTGTTATTATTATTTTATTATTATTATTATTATTATTATTTTATTATTATTATTATTTTATTATTATTATTATTTTATTATTATTGTTATTATGAGGATTGCCACATTGTATATATCTGCAAGTAAACTTTTATATGAACTTTCTTATAGACAAGATACGATATAACTACAAATGTCTTTTAGATATCTGCAAGTAAACCTTTATATCGACTTTCTTATAGACAAGATACAGTATAACTACAAGAGTGGCTCTTTGATATTTTCAAGAAAACCTTTATATGAACTTTCTTATAGACAAGATACATTATAACTACAAGGGTGGCTCTTTGATATCTGCAAGTAAACCTTTATATGAACTTTCTTATAGACAAGATACAAGGTATATTATCAGACCAAATTTTGTTCCCATAGCTGTAACACTCAACCTGTTTTAGTTATGGTTTATTATCATCATCATCTTCATCATCATCTTCATTATTATTATTATTATTTTCTTAATTCAACTGACTAACCCAAATAATAATAATTATTATTATTATTATTTCTTAATTCAAATGACATCATGAGGCAAACATCTGTAAACCATGTAATATCAAAAGTAATGACTAACTTTTGTTTGTGTTGTTTATTTTTAATGACTAACTATTTTTTGTGTTGTTTATTTTTCATGACTGTTGTTTGTGGGTTTTTTTAGGAGTTGTATCGCCGACCTCTGATGAAGAGTCATTCACCTGTACTGTAGAAAATGTTGCCAGTCCAAAAGATTTGGAAAAATTATTGAAGATAATCTCCTTTAACGATAGGAACATGTATACCATGATAATCAACAAAGTTGCGCAACGTGACCTTGCTCAGTGGAGATGCAAACTGAACAAAGCCGGTATAGCTAGCGACTATATCAGTATTCACTCAAGCTCGCGAACGCACACACGCACACATATACACATACACACACAAAGTAAAGTTTGTTTTAATGGGGCGTTAAGGGTTTTTTTTATTTTTTTATTAATGTTATGTGTGAAGTAGAATAATTAATGTCGGTTTGCTTTTCACATATGATCATGTTTAGAATCAGTGTTTTTATAAACTGTACTTACTAACATATGTGGAAATAACTGTACAGCCGACACTGGTTTAAACAGCCACCTATCTATAACAGCCTGTATAGCCATGTTCATGCATAGTGCTAATGCATGTATTTGAACCTGTATATAAAACTCACCTATTAATAACAACCACTTACGTCTGTTGGATGTTGTAATAATCAGGTTTAATTGGATATGAATTTTAAATACAGGGGCATCAGAACGAAATTCATATTGGGGGAAGGGGGGCTGCTCCCGTTTCAGAGCATCAGAATTTGTGGTGAATAATTCAAGGAGAAAGGAAAATATTTATGGAAATTATTGGGGTTAAAGGCCTCAGCCCCCTCAACCGGTTTCAACACCCCTGATATTGGTTAATGTTTGAAATAACATTATGAAATCTATCTGGTGCAAAGAAATAGTTAATTAAATTCTATCTCTTTTCTTTTCTAACTCTAGGTACCGAAATGTTCTTCAACGTTCCAGCAGTTTCAGAACTCACCGCTACTGAAGGTAATCTTTGAAAACTGACCAGTTACTAAATTCGTTATTTATTAAGAATTCAGTCAAATGTAGTTGCTGCAAGGACAACTGCAAGATCAATTAAGCGAAATTTAATCTCACCACCGGTCATAATGGTGCAGTCATTAAGCTGACAAGACTTATTTCTGGTAGGTACTAGGATCAAATCTCAGCCGAGCCATGAGATTATTAATCTCTGATGTTAATGATGATGATGATGTTAATGATGATGTTAATGATGATGATGATGTTGATGATGTTAATGATGATGATGATGGTGATTGGAATGAAAATTTGATTTGCCTTGTTTGATTTATGGAGGAAAAATGTATCAAACACGTATCACGTTGGAAAGAGGGCAAACGTACCATATACGTGTACATAAAAATATAACTGACTACTTTTAGCTGATCTTTTATTTTATAATTAAAACCCTTTTCTTACTACAACGCGCACTTTGCGTTTTGAGAAAGCCCCTAAAACTCTCGCCTAACGGATATGAGCACTTGGGTGGGCACGTGAACATCTGGCGAGACTTTCGTTTTAAAAATTGAAGTTTTCCTTTGAGCTAGCTAGGTGCCTTGGGAGTTTTTCTTGTGGTGCATTTATTAACGATTAATATACGGAATCTTTGATCTAAAGGTAAGTTCTATTATATTTGTCAATAGTTTCTTATTAAAGCTGTATTTCTCAGCTACCATACAGTATACTGAAAGTCCGAAAGTTTTCAATATAGACCGTTATCTGACGCTAGACAGCAAACATCACTAATTAACAGCTGTCTAACGTCAGAAACTCGGACTACGGATAACTATCTTATATACGTAAGAATATTCTATACTTCGCGTCACCGGAAGTGGAACATCAAAACACCAGTGTTTTTCAGTTGAAAAATAAGTGCCTTTCAAACCTTTTGCAACGTGTACATTATACACAAAAGTATTTCACTTTTTGGACTATACATGGTTACTACGGTAACAAAAGTGCAAAAAAAGTACAGGCTAATAACGCATAAAAAGTGTTTTTTCCTCATAACATTTTTAATATTCCGTATATCTTCTTGAAATTTTGTATAAAAATTTGGCCTTTCATTTAATTTCCAAAACCGTTTTCTTTTTGTTCGACAATCCCTAGATGAAAAGTTATTGTTAAAAACGATGGTGCCAATCTGACGTGAAGCGAAGTATAACAATGGGAAAATAGGTTATGTTTCTCTAATAGAATAAGTTATATGGATCATATTCAACATATCTTCTTCTTGTTGGCGGTCTTTGCACTTTACCAGCTCGTTCAAGTTCCCAGAGAAAAATCTTTGCTTTCTGTTTTAGTCTGCCTGGTACGGTGGGACTACTCAAGTAAACTTGTATTTGCCATGTTCGCCGTTATTTATGTCTACCGCTGATGGGTTTTCGTGGAATTCCTTTATTCTGTTATCTACACTATCTTCTGCATTAAGCCAATACAGTCTCAAGATGACTGGAGAAAAACTAGGATCATGTTCTCCCTTTGGTCTGAGTCTGCACAGAAATCGCTTTTCTGATTCGGAGATGTAATTTATTGGCGTTTGAAGGTTGTACTTTATGGGGAAATCTTTTGTCAGAATTGCATCGAGTTTTGCAAGCAATAAATCACACTGTCTTCGAATATCAGAGGATGGGTGCTTTTTTCCTTCTAGAAGAAGCCTGAACATGATGTGCTTGTGTGTATATGCATTACCTTTCTCCGCCAGGTCCGCTTTTAGTTCACCAAGGAGTCGCTTTATCTTTGTATTTCATTTGCTGAATTACCTGATTGAACTGTTTCACTTCTTCTATCCTCAACCTCGTAATGGCGGCTTTGTGATCTTCATTTTCGACTGTGCTTATGTCGATAGGTTGTTTGTACTCGACTTCCATCTGATGAAGAATTTTATCACGGACCGCATTCAGCCTAGCGTTCTGTGAATCTCTCGTCTGCTTATCCTAACGGAATCTGAGTTCCTCTTCAGTTCTTTTCTCTAGAAGTGACACTAGCCCTTTAAGCTCGATACGTCTGCAAAACAATTAAAGGGGCACTGTTATAGTTACAAGTGCCATATTTTGTTATTTTTACATATAATAGTGATAACCGACTGCAAATTAATTGATCCCTGCAAATTTAATGTCTTAATTAACTCTAAAATAATAATTTAAAAAAAACAACAAAAACAACAACACACATATGATACAGCGCTCTTAAATTGTAATGATATGCAGTCACAGTATAAAGGTTCTTTAACACGGCACCCAAGGTCATATCTTGTCATTATGACTGGTAGTAATTTGGTTTTTGAATTTATTAGTTTATATACTCTGTATTTCAACATAGGTATTTTTTAGGAGGATTGCCAATTCCTGTTCAACTAACAGTCAAACCTGTCTTAAGCAGCCACCCAAGGGAGTAAGAAAATGTGGCCTCTTAAAACAGGTGGCTGCTTAATACAGTTTAAATTAAACTAAATTGGCTTAATTGAAAGAAAATAAAGGTGACCCTTTAACAAGGTGGCTGCTTAATACAGGTTAAATTAAATTGGCTGATTTGGGAGAAAATGAAGGTGGCTGTATAACACAGGTGGCTGCATAATACAGGTGGTCACATAGGCAGGTTTGACTGTACATTACGCTAAAATTGCCATGGAAAATGCTGTGGACACTTTTTCTCCACAGCATTGGATCTGGCCACTTCACGTGTTTAATAAACATGTTCTATGAGGGGGGTGTCACAATGTTTTCAGCCTGTTTCAGTTCCTGAAAGGATAGATAATTTTGTTTATGCTTGGTAATGTTCTTGAGTGTTTTGAAATATAACATGCTTAATTTTGTTCATATTATGCTTTCAAATGTGTTGCTATTGCATTCTGCCACTATGTACCTCTCTACCACTCAGAAAATATGGAAGTAGTCATCAAGCGTCTGACTCCCTGACCCATCTTTTGACTGTAGCATGCAACTGGGTGGAGTGGTAGGGGGTACCTAGTGGCAGAATTCAATAGCAACACATTTGAAAGCACAATATGAACAAAATTATGCACATTATATTTCAAAACACTCAAGAACATTAACAAGCATAAAAAAAATTACCTATCCTTTCAGGAACGGAAGCAGGCTAAAAACATTTTGACACCCCCTTATAGTACATGTTTATTAAACACGCGAAGTGGCCAGATCCAATTACAGGAATATGACTAGAAGAGCTAGAGACAGTTTAAAAAAAATCCATGTACATCGTAATATTACGTCATTAAAGGGGCGTTTTCACATTGGCCTTCTTAAAAGTAAAGTTTGTTTTATTTATCGATGCCTCTAGAGCACATTGATTTTTATCTTAATGGTTATTGGACGTCATACATATGGTCATTCTGACATATGTTTTTAGAGGAAGAAAAGTAAAGTTTGTTTTATTTAATGACGCCTCTAGAGCACATTGATTTTTATCTTATCATCGTCTATTGAACATCAATCATATGGTCATTCTGATATATTTATTTAGAGGAAATCTGCTGCCACATAGACTACTCTTTCCGATAAGCAGCAAGGGGACTTTTATTTGCACTGTCCCACAGACAGGACAGCACATACCACAGCTTTTGATGAACCAGTTGTGGATCACTGGTTGGAACAGAAAATAGCTCAAACTGCAAATTGGTCTACTGAGAAGGATCGATCTGATGACTGCCACTTCATAGGCGGACACGCTACCACTTGAGCTACATCCCACTCCATATTGGCCTTCTTATACATGTCGGTTCAAAGGAGTTCATATTGACCCTCTGATGGCTGTTAAACTTTCGTGTTTTAGGAACCATGGCAATTATTGCCTTGGATTCTTAGGAATCAAGAGGGCATCAAGGCAATTTTAAGGACACATGAGGGGCACAATAGCAAATGTGAGTTTCCTATGACGCAAAAACGTAAAACTATGCTCTCTTGGCTCTTTTGATGGCCGACTGTGAGTTGATTAATGAAAGGGCACAGAGGCAAGTGGGGGGGAAAAGGACACAACAATATTTACATTGCTTGGAAGTGAAATTAAAAGGGCAATGTGGCAAAGAGACAGGGCGGCACAGCAAATGCCTCAGTACCTTGGTGAAATTCATACCCTGCACATGAAATATAGTCATTAGTATTTCATACATAGGTATGAAATAAACACTAATACATGTAGTTAATATTACACATAAGTGTTGATAATGTACATGTAGGTATGAAATAAACACTAGTAAGTATTACATATAATTGTGAAATAAATACTGGGAGATACACATAGTATTACACATGTATTTAACTGTATTGAAGTATATAATATATACATGTATGTTATATATATGACATGTTGATGGTACAGCTTACTGCACAGATGGCAAACTGTGTGTTTGTTTAGTTTCTGCTGGAGTTGTTGAGAAAGAAACTCAATCTACTTGTCTAGGTGATTGCGTGATGATAAACTGCTTGAATGAAAGTGCTTATTGACTCTGGGAATGAGACGGTATGTGCATGTGTATAAAAGTGCTTCGGTTGCGGGTGTATAGAAATCGGCTTATTGCCTAACAAGTGACGTGTTGTCTAGACCAGGCAGTGATTCATTTCCTGGAGAATACACCAATACACTTATTAAATGATACATCATAATTGTATAGTTCATCACATTACGATTAAAGACTGTATTTATTAAATGATATACAGTATGTAGATTTTGTATAGTTCATCACATTATGATTAAGAGCTGTATTTATTAAATGATATGGCATAATTGTATAGTTCATCACATTATGATTAAGAGCTGTATTTATTAAATGACACATCATAATTATATAGTTCATCACATTAAGATTAAGGGCTGTATTTATTAAATGACACATCATAATTGTATAGTTCATCACATTACGATTAAGGGCTGTATTTATTAAATGATATATCATAATTGTATAGTTCATCACATTACTATTAAGGGCTGTATTTATTAAATGATATATCATAATTGTATAGTTCATCACATTACTATTAAGGGCTATGTTTGTATGGGCAGAATATGCTTATTTTTCTTGACACTTTTTATCATCACTGTTTTATGGTGATTCATGACTGTCTTCACTTTGTTTTTTTACTATACAAAATTTGGACCCTGAATTGTGGATAGAAAAGGGTTTTGATCATACATAATCATTCTTATAATTGTGACAGGCCAGTTTTCAACAATAAAATCAAATATACTTACAACAATAAAGTCAAACATACTCAAATATAACTGTATAGGTATTATTAATGTTGTAACCTATTATTATATAAAAAAATAGAATGTTTTTACAAATCAGTAAACTGCCTTTTTTATAGATGGAACAAATTCTTATATTGCTAGTTACAGTGTATCATGCATTTAAATATAGACCAGCTTGAAGTCCGATTAAGACTTCAAGATACAGTCAAGTCCACTTAATTGCATTCCTGACAATAGCATATTCCTGTTATTTGCATAATATTCTGCTGCATAGAACTATTTGTATACAAATATATACAAAGATTTTCTTTTATTTACGTATGTTTTCTTTGTAATGTCTGGTTAACTGAAGAAAATGTAAAAAACTTTTATTTTTCTTCCAAAAAACCAAAAACCATGGCAGATTTTATCAAATAATCACAAAATGACTACAAAATAAGTGTTACTGTGCACTATTTTTACATCTGTTACAGCATTCAGGTAACAAGGTCAAAGAATTCTTTACTACATATACAGTCAAACCTGTCTTAAGCAGCCACCCAAGGGAGTAAGAAAATGTGGCCTCTTAAAACAGGTGGCTGCTTAATACAGGTTAAATAAGACTAAATTAGCTAATTTGGGAGAAAATAAAGGTGGCTGTTTAAAACAGGTGGCTGAATGGGCAGGTTTGACTGTATTTGGAAATTTAGATTGTCATCATTTTTATTTACAGAACTATTACAGGAATTATATTCCTGGATTACCATCATAAAACAAGCCAGCTATTGTGACCGTAGTGTCCTTTCTAATCATAAAGCTTCTCAAGGCAATATGCCATCCCCCTAAACAAGACATTTTCACTCCTGTGTGTAAAACACAAAGTATTAATAAAAAATAACATAGTAATATAGTAATGTAACATTAGTACTAATCTGATATGTGTGGGGTTTATAGGTTGTACTTAAGAATTGGTTTCTCATTTTACATATCAAATAAATAGTTTCAGACAGGTAAACTTTGTACATAAATAACTCAAATGAATATGTGTATGATTCTGTGTCATATGTTACTCCTAATGAATGAAAAAACAGCGAATTGTTTGTGAATTGTTTAATTTAAATTTAATTATCTTGAATTCCACACAATCATTGACATTTAGCTTTTTAATTTAATTTTTTCATTAAATAATTTATGGATTTTTAAATCTAAACTTTAGTTCATTGATTAAAAAATAAATAAATAATAATAATCCCATATATACGAACTGTTCAAAATAACAATTGGAAGTAAAAATTATATTAAGTTTAAAGTTCACTATACATATGGTGGTTTTAATATTTTATTTAAATTTGTTTAACTATAGTAGATCTTTATATATATTTTTTACAGCATAGATCAGCTTTGGAATGTTTTGTTTTAAAAACATTTTTAAAATATAAGCCTTTTTGTGAGAAATACTAACTTTATAAGCACTATACTATACATCCTTAAAATATATCTATTAAAATCAGTGGTTTAAGAGAACTGTATTTTGAGTGGAGATATTTTGTTAATGTGATCCCAGGTAGGTCCAGAAGGTAGTTACTATGGTTACATTCATGTTTTATTTGTGAATTATTGTCATGCAGTGTGAAATTAGTGTGCCCCCTCCAGCAATACATCCTGTAGGTCTGCCCTGTTTACCTGCATCAAACATTAGATTGTGTCATGGTGATATTCAAATAATGGTTTTGACATATTAATGAATTCAGTCCTAATATTGGAAAGATTAACAAAAGTTAAATGTCTACATAGGGCATGAGTTAATGATGATTTTGACATGTTTGGGTAACACATTAACACTAACAGACACATGTTTGGGTAACACATTAACACTGACAAGTAACAGACACATGTTAGGTAAGCAAGAGGTACACAGCTACTGAGGGTAACAACTCAGGTTGTATGATCTCAAGCAGTAGTTGGTCTGGTATATAATGTACGTGTGCTAAGATGATTTAATTACTCCCATGCATCATCTCAATGTGCAGGCCCTATATGGTGTCAGACATACTGCTTCCATACAGAACATGCTGTCAGCGGTGGTATCACCAGAAACTAGACATACTTTCTACATTTGTTATGACATTCGCATATTACCTCTGTCTGACCATCTGTCAGACCAAAATCCCTTTGTATTTATAAATTCACCAATAATCCAACATATGTACAAATATTTATTATGGCATGTTACTTATGTCTGTCCATCTGTCTGTCATGGTTCATTTGACAAGCAAAATCCTTTCATATACATATCTAAAAGCTTGCATTTATAAATTCACCAATAATCCAACATATGTACATATATTTATTATAGCATGTTATTTATGCCTGTCCATCTGTCTTTCATGGTTCATTTGACAAGCAAAATCCCTCCTTGTACATGTCTAAAAACTTGCATTTATAAATTCACCAATATCCAACATACGTACATATATTTATTATGGCATTGACATGTTGCTTATGTCTGGCCATCTGTCTGTCATGGTTCATTTGACAAGTGAAATCCTTGCAAGTACGTTTCTAAAAGCTTGCATTATAAATTCACCAATAATCATACATACAGACCAATATCTGCTATGACACTGACATGTTGGAATCTCTGCCCATCTATCTGTCTCTCATGGTTCATTTGACAAACAAAATTCCTGCAAGTACATATCTTAATCTTGAACTTATGAAATAAGTCCTATGGTAATGGAAATCTTGATTGATTACTTGCATTGATGATGACTTTCCAAGCATAGTCAAACTTCTGTTGTGTGCCAGCCATACATACATGTAGGATTGTAAACTAAAGAAAAATCTTAAACATACTTTACAAAGCATGTTTTTCTTAAAGACAGTTGTTTGTGAATTATTCTTGGCAGTAATAGGAGGAGAAAAATTGGCTCCATTCACTGAGCTCATACACAAAACTGTAAACTAAGTGAGACATTACACTAAATCTTAAACCAGCTATTATTCACCACACCTACATACTGCTGAGAAAAGCTATGTCTGTTTGGTATTACCAAACTACACTATTAGACAAGCAGACACAATATTAGGTATCAAATACATAGCAACACATGATCACAGGGACATAGCCAAAGGGGTGCCTCCCCCCACCCACCCCTATCATGCCTCCTTTTGTTTGGTTGTACTTATTTCATGTTTATATCTAAGGTTCAAGCAGGCTGGCTTAGGCACATGACTCATCTTCCTGTGCTGTTTGTCCGAGACATTGATTAGAGTTAGTACTAGTAGGAGAGACTAAATCCATTACAGCCACACTAATATTTTTATTTTTACTCATAAGCAGTAAGGGATCTTTTATATTCACTATCCCTCAGGATAGCACAAATCATGACATTTGATAAACGACAGGCGTACACCAACCCCCTAATTCTTGCAGAGTACTCATACTATAGAAGTTAATACACCTTTCCCCCTCCATCTTCTATATTTGACTCTTTTACAGTCCTATTAGAAACTTTTGGCACAATTTAATTAAAATAATTAATTTGGAATTGATTGCATTTCCCTCTATTTCATAAATGTGACCTCTGACACCTTTGCAAGTTGAATTAACTGACTCACAGACAGGATGCAAGGGTAGAAATAAAACAAAAAATCACCTTATCTTGGGGACTAGCAAGCCAAAAACCTTATCGATCCCCAGGAAACATCAGTAGTCCCTAAATCATTAGTTCAAATATAGTGACTGACAGTGTAATATTTGTGGCTAGTCTTGAAAAGAGACTTTTTCTAGGAACTGTTTAACGAACACCTAATAACCTAGGTAGTATAGCGTGTTGTTGATTGTATTAGTGAATAATAAATGAAAGTTAGTGTTTTAGTGAAGAGAAATACACTGATATGGAGGACCAGTGTAATAGTTGTGGCTAGTCTTGAAAAGAGACTTTTTCTAGGAACTGTTTAACGAACACTTAATAACCTAGGTAGTATAGCGTGTTGTTGATTGTATTAATGAATAATAAATGAAAGTTAGTGTTTTGGTAAAGAGAAATACACTGATATGGAGGACCAGTGTAATAGTTGTGGCTAGTCTTGAAAAGAGACTTTTTCTAGGAACTGT
>JAULBS010137215.1:0-12965 GCA_032355785.1 Symmetromphalus regularis | reverse complement strand
AAATTTCACATTTGTTAATTTTTTCTGTGTTTATTTACATGTTTGTGTAAGATTCAATTAGTTTTTGTTGTGTTTTGGGGTGCTTTTCTGGTGTTTTGTGGTGTTTTTGGGTAAATCTACTGACCCGGTTGAGAAGACAATAAAGTCTAGATACTTTCAACAATTCTAATTTCTAGCTAGAAACTGAACAAGAAAAATTAAAATTTCTATAAAATCTTTGTTCAAATGAAAGCTCAACTAATTGTAAAAAAAAAAAAAGTACCAATAGGGGAAGAGGCTGGACACTATTTTGTACATAAAGTAAAAATAGTGACACCATGTTTATTTTACAACTCAGAACAGCATGTGTAACATAAACAAAAATAAAACAAAGAGAGCATTGAGTGACTAGTTATTGTTCAGTATTCACTCATTCACTGTTATGACTGGTTAAATTAATACACTACAACTTGAGTACAACAATGGCATATAAAATACATGTAATCTATGAAAGTCTTAAATTATTTTGTTAATTATTTATTTGCTTTGTTTTGTTTCAGAGAAATGTGCTATCAGTGGAGTCACATAGCTCAGGTGCAATTGCTGCACAATCGAGTTGGTGTAGAAGGAGTTCAGTCTATCCAATGCCAGTGCACGAGAGTCTTTATACGGTATGCATCTTCAGGCATGTGTTCCGAATCCTTTCGATTCCACCCACACCTCATTATTCTTTCTTTTTTTAAACAAACAGGTTTTTATAATAAGTTTATTTATCAGCCTTAATTTATTATCTAGAATTTTTTATTTTTACCATAGTGATATTTATTTATTTATTATCTATATTGTATGTAGTTTACAATATTCTAGATCACCTTTTTACAGTGATTTGGATTACTGATTTTAATTTAAACATAGCTTGATCCCCCCCCCAATAGCCGATGTTTATTTTTGTGCTAGGGTGTCGTTAAACCAATATTCAATCAATCAATCAATCAGAATTGTTTTGCGGTGGAGCGTAAGAAGTGGGATTTGAGATAGTGATGAATGATGTGAGACAAAGCCACAAAGGGGGATGTGAGAAAAATTTCAATTATTTCCCCCTTCGCCCCACTCGTTTAAAGTGGGCGTTGTGTTTTTTGCATATTTTAGCTCACTAGCCAAGGTATTAGTTTTATCAAATCAATAAAAAAAAATATATATATTTTGTTTTAATTTGAGAAAAGCTACATAAAGTTAAATTTTCTAAATGTAAAAAATGGATAAGACCAAATGTTTGCAACTTAGTACACAAATATTTAGGTGAGATTTTGTACAAAGATGAAACCAAGAAGTGGTGAACAAAGTTTTGTGTGACTGGTGAATCCATCATTTTGGAATGGAAAGGGGAGGCCCGTAAGTATGTGAGTTATGCACATGTTAATGTTTAAAAATCTGTGGCTGTGCAAAAATCAAATGTTTGCTCGAAAATGTAAGAAAGGTAGTTGGGAGTGCAGGCATTCAGGATTTCTGAACGGGGGATCCAAATGTGGATTTCTGAAAAGGGGGTGGGAGTCCAAAAGTAATGAGTGAATAGAAATGGAGTAAAAATGGTTAATTTTCACGTCCTTCCGCTTGGTAAAAGGTAAAAAAATTATTTAAATTTTGGAAAAGGGGAGGTCCTGACCCTGCCCCCTCCCCCCCCAGCCCCCTGGATCCACTACTGGAGTGATACAATGTACTCTTCTCACTTTTATTGACATGAGGTATCCTGGTAACCATAACAACCAATCTCAAAATACTTCAGTGTCTGATTCTTGCTTAAAGTCATGTAGGAACTTCAACCATTTATTTCGTTTATCTATTACACATTATCCATTATCTGTATAAAATGACCCCATTTTATATTTTTAGAGATGTAGATTTGTTCAAACTTGGTGTACATGTAGATGAAGACAACTCCGAGGATTCAAGTGAAGACAGTGCTGAGACATCATGCAATATTAATGATGATGCTGAGGAAACAGTAGAAAAATCATTTGAAGATGAAGAGGAAAATAAAGATATGAGCTTAATGCAACAAATGGGCCTACCTGTTCATTTTGGAGGACAAAGGCAGCAGAAAACTAGAAATAAAGTAGTGTTTCAGATGATGAAATTTGATTATAAAATGTACATATACATGTTTCTGTAAACTGTTATAAAATATACTTTGCAATGTGTTAATATTCAAATGGTTGACTAGCTCTGTATGAACTTTTAAATTCATAATATTATCTATGAAACCTGAAAACATGTAATTAATCTGGAATTATATATCCTCATCATACCAAATTGTGTTGCACTAACAGGAACTGGCTTTGACACATGCGCACATGAGTCACATAGAACACTTAATGACATCAATGTTTACGTTGTTGAATTTAGTAATGCAATCAATTTTTTTTTTAATTTCTTACTCTCCTGTATTTTGCGAGAAAACCAATTTCTAATGTGTTGTCAAATGTTATAATTAATTTGCTAGTGCCAAAATGCATGCCATTCTTGTGACTATTGCATGTAGCTGCCAGAAACATGTTCCAGCCAAAAAGAATTCCATGGCATCGTGATTGCAGACAAAACACAGATATGTTTGACCTAAGAGGTGGACAGTTCCAATCGCTATTATGTGACAAATCACTTTGTAAAACCTACCCTAATATTTGATAAAATATCAAGAGTGGAAAAGAGTGGTAATCTTCACTTCTGTCACCAAAATATTTTGTGTCTGTCTTCTTTTCTGCATATTCTTTACATCTGTTTGATCAAGACTTGTATTGCCAATGTGTGTGGTGTAATATTTTAAAATTCACAGCCATTGTTTATTCAGAAGTAACATAAAACGTATTTTGCTACTTTAGGATACACCAAAAAATTGTAAATTCCACAAGTCCTTCCTTTAAAATTCAATTATAATATTTTTTTTTTTTATTTATGAAATGTTTTAATTAAAATGTTTTATTTCTTTTAATATAAATTTTTGTTTGTAATTAATGTCATTTATTAATTAAATGACAGATTTTCATGTAAAAAGTAATGTTGGTTTTATTTAACGATGCCTCTAGAGCACATTGATTTTTATCTTATCATTGGCTATTGGACATCAATCATATGGTCATTCTGACATATTTTTAAAGAAAACCTGCTGCCACCACATAGGCTACTCTTTCTGATAAGCAGCAAGGGGTCTTTTATATGCACTGTTCCACATACCATGGCCTTTGATGAACCTGTTGTGAACCACTGGTTATAACGGACAGTTAAAAAGAAGCATATAACAAAACTTGAAGCGCAATGTTTGAACAAATGGAGATAACCAAATAAAATGCTTATTAGCTATCCAAAAGTTAAGTCATACATTGTACATTGATGATATAAAGGTACTTAATCCATTTGGGGATGTAGAGCAGAATTTAGCTCAATCAGTAGATCATTTACTTAAGTGGAGTCATTCTCTGAATGGGTTTTTTCCGTTCCAATCAATGGATCCTAGCTAGTATATTAAAGGCTATGATATATACTGTCATGTCGGTGTGAAAGTGTATATGATTGATCTCTCGCTATTTATGAAAAAAATGGAGCAGGTTTCCTCTATTGACATGTCAAAATTATAAAATATTTGACATCAAATAGCTGTGCTTTAGTGGTATTGTTTAAAAACAAAAACAAACATTTCTGTTTTGGTATAAAAACTTTACATATAACCTTGCAAAGTACATCAAACTTTTCTCCATTTATCCAACTTTTGCATTGACCTTTGTCAAATACTTCTTCATTTTTTAAAACCTTCAAGTCTAGAGCTAAATTTTCTTTTTCTTTTAAGAAAACTGGTTTCTCTGACAACTCCAGCAGTAAACCAAGAAAGAAAAGAAAAAAGCAGAAAACTCGTAAAGAAAGACATCAACCAGTTGACTATGAACATAAAGAAGATATCATTGATGAGACAATTGAACAATGCTACAGTGAAGTTGTTGAAGGCATTTGTATAAAAAAACAATCTAAAGGAATTGAACTACAATACTTTGAATCAAATCAGTTAGAGGTCAACCAAGCTGAAATTGAACTGACTGACATCAACTCTGCTGTAAATCTTGATGTTGAAACTGCCTGGCAGGAATTTTGGACAAAGTATGGTGAGATGGTCGTGTGGCAGGCCTGGGTGACTAAATACCCTGATCATGTTGACTATGACAAACTCACAGTACTGCCCTCTGCTGTTGAGATAGAGATCAGCACAGAGGTCAACCCAGCTGATTTGGGATGTCCTGATGTTGAGAGTCAGCAAAGAGGTGAACTTTATTGTGATGGAAATGTTGAAGAAACAGAGGATGCTGATTTTGTTAAAAAAGGAGCTAGAGACGATACTTGTTTATTGGAAATTAAAGACAAAGAATCCAGTGATATTATTGAGGATGAGGATGCTGACATTGCTTGTTCCCAAGGAACAGCAGAACAAATATCTTGTCATATTAGCTCTGAAAGTGATATTGGAAATAAAGTAGGTGAAAACAAGAACATTTGTAAAGATGCCAAATTCAGTATTGACCCCATAGAGGAACAGTTGTTAGATTCTGTGACATCTGTTTACAATGATGAAAACAGTGCCAAAAGGGATGAATGCAATATTGTTGATTCTATGAAGAAAGATTTGATGGAACCTGTTAGCTCTGGTTGTAAGAGTGAAAACAGTTTGTTCATGACAATAGATGATAAACCATCTCCAATCTCGCCCAACCATAAGTTAAATAGCTTGTCAAAGTCGAGCGATAATTTAGTTGGCTTCAACAAGGCTATCGAATCAACCATGAGGAATCGTACTGAGCAATCCACGTGTGAAGCAGATTCCTTAGAGGAAGACTCTTCTCTAAGATTAGCCATGGAGAACAACATAATCAATGAGAACACAGAACTTGTGCATATGATGCATAGCTATGCTGGATGTTCATCTGAATCTAAATATGAAGTCAGACAAGATGAGGAGGATGGTGACAAAATGAATGATGATACTGCAGATGATCCCAGGAAGGCTGAGGACTATGATCAGATGTGGCAAGAGCTGTGGGATGAGCACTATACAGAGATGTATTGGTATCACTGTAATAAGTTCTCATCATGGTTTAATCAAAGCATGGCAGATTATTTTGCTTTCCAGGATGGCCTTGCTGATCAGAGAGTCTGTGAAGTATCGGACATGAACCAGAATAACTGTATTAATGAAGAATATGTATTGAAGGAAGAATGTACAGAAGAAGTATGTCCTAAGACAAATCTGTGTGAGCCTTCTGATTTGTGTAATGATTTTTGTAAAAAGAAGATGGCTCCTGATTTGAGTAATGATTCTTGTGAAAAGAAGATGGCTTCAGATTTGAGTAATGATTCTTGTGAAAAGAAGATGACTTCAGATTTGAGTAATGATTCTTGTGAAAAGAAGATGGCTTCTGATTTGAGTAATGATTCTTGTGAAAAGAAGATGGCTTCTGATTTGAGTAATGATTCTTATGAGAAGAAGATGGCTTCTGATTTGAGTAATGATTCTTGTGAAAAGAAGATGGCTTCAGATTTGAGTAATGATTCTTATGAAAAGAAAATGGCTTCAGATTTGAGTAATCATTGTTCTGATAAGCAGACATCTTATGATTCAAGTAATGATAATGCAGGTATACTTCAGAGTCGTTTTAAACATTTAGATATAAGTACACAATTCAGAGAATGTGAGAATAATGGTTTAGGTGGACTGAACAATGATCATAGTAATTATGAGACAGCAATTCCATACAAAGAAGCAGACAGAGGATCTGTTGGTGAGAGAATGGAGGATGAGACTGTGGAATGTGATGAAAAGAAGAGTAACTCTAGTAAGTTCAACTGGTATCTGATGCTTTAAAGCTAAAGGCTAAGCTAAGCAGCCTGAGACTTCCAGATTTAATTCTGAGCTACTGTCAAACCTGGTCATGCCTGAGGCTTCCAGATTTAATTCTGAGCTACAGTCAAACCTGGTCATGCCTGAGGCTTCCAGATTTAATTTTGAGCTACAGTCAAACCTGGTCATGCAGACACTTGTGTTAACAAACCACCTTGCTGCTTCAGAATCAAAATGATGTAAGTCTGGGTTTGGCCCTTTCTGGTATCATTGAATATCCCTAAGTGAGCTGCATCTGGTGCACAAAGGGTATATGTAGGTTTCTGAAGCTATCCCACATTTATCTAGAAATTAAAAGATATTCCACATAAAACTTGTGTCTAGGTGAGAAACAGTTTTTGGTCTCTTTCTCTATTATCTGCTACCCCAACTTTCACCCTTTTGGTTCTGAAGCAATGACCTATCTTAACAGGTCATTTTATTGCAATATAACCTGTATTAAATGGCCATTTGTTTAAAAAGGCCTCTTATCATTACTCAAGTGGCTTCATAAGACAGTTTTAACTGCTTTGACTTTTAAAGGAATATCAACATATAATATACCTATTCGTATATGTGTACCAACTTTCAAACATCTCTTCCCCTAAATTAGTATGCTTAAAATATTGGTTATTTTTCAGGATTTCTCTCATTTTAATGATAATTTAAATTTGTACATAGACCTTACCCCCTGCTCTCACTTTGTACTAGATGGTAAATGTTATTTGGGAACGAACCTAAGATTGAGCAAATCTATGTGTACCTGGATAATTGGTTTATAAGATATTTTAACAATTTTTCTCACATAATTATTGGTAAAAAAAATGGCTTGACCTTATCTCTACATTTTCTAATCTTTGTATTTTTAGACTTCCATAAACATGCAGTGTATAAAGTTATGTTCTTAGTTATGTATGAATGCTCTTAAATGATTACGTATTTTGTTTAAGGTGATGAAAGCACAGAGCTTTCTGATGGAAGGTCTTGCAAGAGAAAGCATAAGACACTGCCTACTTCTCAGGGTAATCAGACTGGGGGTAGGTATGAGTTTACTTGTATAAGAGATTGGTTCTATTATTAAACTGCACTGTACCAAGTTTCTATGTTATTACATTTAGCGGATAACCTTGCTATGTTGTTTTTCTGATATAAATTGCAACTCCTGAAATTACCCACAACAATCGGCAGTGCCGTGGAGATTGCTCTGGAGTTTTTCATTCTTGAGGGTTAGAAATTAATAAATAATTTTAATTGACCCAAAATTATTTTTGATAGCTTCAGGCATTTTAGCCACTGCTGAATCGGTCCTTTCTTCTGTAAATGAAATGCATTTGATTAATATGGCTATATATTATATATTATTAATTTCACCTGCTAGGTACATCACAGAGTTTACCTAGTCCAAGAAGAAGTGTGTCAAGTTCAAAAAGTCCTTTAGGAGGTGATGATGGTGATGACGAGCCTCCAGATGAAATTCCCTTTAAACTTCCCAGGAGGTACAATGTACTATATGCACATTACTTTTATATTTAGTAAGGACATAACTCAATAGGTACAGAGTCTGTGTGATGGGTCATTGGATCAATCCCCATCAGTGGACCCATTTGGGGTATTTTTGTTCCTGCCAGTGGTTCGTGACTGGTGAAATAAAAGCCATGGTATGTGCTGTCCTGTCTGGAAAGATCCCTCACTCTAAACCTATGTGTTGATAAAGAGTTTCCTCTGAAGACAATGACTTTGTCACCTAATATTAACAGATTATCCCGTGTCCTGGGATGTTGTTAAGCAAACATTCTTTTCTTTGTTTATATTTGTGTAAAGTTTGTTTAAATAGTCAAAGATAAACAGTTTAATGCATTACTGATTTATTTTTTGAAGACATTATGGGCATTTGTCCTGCCGTGCTGTCCCTTTGCCGCAATGCCCTCTCAATTTCACTTCTAACGAAGGGAAATATTGCCATGCCCTTTTTTCCTGCTTGCTCCATAGGAAACTCACATTTGACATTGTGTCCTTGATTTGTGCTCAGAATTGTCTTGGTTGCTTCTTGATTCCTAGGAATCCCAGGCAATAATTGCTGTGCCCCCCAAATATAGTAGTTTAACCTCTGCATTTACATGTAATTCTTTACTAAGATTTCATCATAAAGCTGGTGATTTTATTATAATTCCATTATTGTATTTGTACAGTCATGAAAATGATGATGAAGTTCCTAAAACGGACAAAAAAGACATCAGAGAAACATTGCAATCATTTGGATTCAGATTAACTCCAACAGTCAATGGGTATGTAACTTACTGTAAAGCTTTCAAAGTTGGTGTGACTAAAACGGCAATCACTCAAACACATGAACATTTATTTCTAACCATGTACATATTAACATTTTTGATAAAAATTTATTTCAACATTATTTATATTTCTGACCTCTCCAATTCTAAATTACATTCAGCCTATTCTCTGTCCTTGTGATTTTAGATAATTTGATAGCTATTAACTTATTGGTGGGCTGTGAAGCTGTTAATTTTGTGGATCAATCCTCAATGGACCCATTTGCAGTTCCTGCTATTTTCCATTCCAACCAGAGGTCCACAACTGGTCAATTAAAGACCATGGTATGTGCTGTCCTGTCTGTGGGACACTGCATATTAAAGACCCCTTGCTGCTTTCAGAAAGAGTAGCCTATGTAGCAGAAGTGGGTTTCCTCTAAAAATATGTCAGAATGATCATATGTTTGATGTGCAATAGCTGATGATAAGATAAAAAAATCAGTGTACTCTATAGAGTCGTTGTTAAATAAAACAAACTTTACTTATCTCTGGAATTTTGGGGTTTTATAAACATGTTCTGTTCTTGTATTGCCTTAACTTCATGTGTGTGTATGTTGTCACTAAGTAATACTTTCTCTGTTAGTGGTATCTGGATCTTGACTAGATTATAGACTAGGTCACTGAATATTTTGTTAAGTATGGTCTCGTGAATTGCTGTACAGATTACAAAGATCACTACATAATTCTAACACAGAATGACAAATTGGTAAAAGGTGGTTAGCAAATGTCGTTAATCAAAATTTTAAAAACAAAATGCAGATTAAAGTATGAATATAACAGGCCATGTGATTTCATGGTAATGATCATTAAGGGTAGAGTGTCAGTACCGTGTCATCAAAATCAGGAACAAAAATTTTGTTTCTCATCACTGCTGCATTATTTTGGATTACTGAAAAAGAGTTTCCAATCGATTCCATTCATCCAAAAGCATAGAACCGAAATGGTGTTTCCCATGAAATTTGAAATCCTATGACCTGATATAAGAATACAATAACTTGACTAACCAATCCATGAAATTTTTTACAATTTCTGGAAACATCACTAAAATGGTTTTGTTTTTATTCCAGTGAACAAAATATTTCTGGTATCCAAAGTGGACAAGTCATCTTTAAGAACCCTAAACTCTACGAGCAGATGACCAGACTAAATTTTGGTAAATACAGTCACAGGAAGTCTGACAGTGAGGAAAATCAAAGGGCTATTCCAGAAAATCGAGCTGTCACAAAAGCAAGAACCTTCTTGGAAACTGTGAAACAACTTGATGAAAGTCTGGACCAGAATGCAACTGATTCTCCTGATCCATGCATCAGTGTACCTGACAGTGGTTCTGTATCTAGTTACTCATCACCAAATGCTCTGGAGTCATCTTCTCAAGTTGAAACTGTAGTGCAAGATGATTGTTTGCTGTGCAATGACTTCGAAGCAGACTCATCAAACAGAACGGCTGTTGATTACTCGGATACAACTTTTGACATTCTGAAGCAAGATCCTGAGGATGTATCATCAGAGGAACCCATAGTTCCTCTGAACAAGGTCAAGAAGAGAAAGAAGAGGAAAAGAAAATCGAAAGTTGTTCCCATGCCCTTGGAAATTTCATCTGATGCCACTATGACAAAGTACTGGGCACAGAGATACAGGCTCTTCTCAAGGTTTGATGAAGGAATCAAACTGGATCGAGGTAAAAACTTAATTGTTCACAGAACACATTTGAAACAATTTCTTATAATGGACCAAAATTAAGACTGTCTTTAATTTGATTAAATTTATGTTTGTAGAATATTTTATAGGTACATGATCAAAGTTGCATAATAAGTGATGTAAAGTTTTGCTGTCACAGGCTACTTTTTGTTTAGCACCAAATATGGTAACGTCTTGTTTAAGTTTTCTTAACATTTTTCTCTTAAGTCAGTCAAACATGGGTCATTGATCGTGTAATTTATGCCAGAACATATCTTATTACAAATGAACAATTTGAGGAAAAAAAGAGAATTATACAGTAAATTAATCTGAAATAACATATTGTTTTACTTTTATCATTATGCAGAGAGTTGGTTTTCTGTGACACCTGAGAAAATAGCGGAGCATGTTGCAGAGCGCTGTCAGTGTGATGTCATAGTTGATGCTTTCTGTGGTGCAGGAGGAAACACCATCCAGTTTGCCTTCAAGTGTGAACGAGGTAATTACCAAACAGTCAAATGTATAGGCCGACTTGTGCAGTGTATTATTAAGCTAACAATTACTGAAATATTTTTTCTTCAAAATTAATTTATAAAAAAGCATTACTTATTATTACTTATGGGTACTGTTGGTTATAGTAAATTAGGTTTCAACATTTCTCTTCAATTACACTTTACAATAGTATAAAATTTGCTTGTGAATTATTCTACGAACCAATAGTTAGCCTAATCATGCTTTGATCAAGTGGGCCCTGCTGGTAAATCTACCAGAGGTTAAAATTCATTGAGGTGTGTGACAGTTATTGCCTTTGGAATATACAAAATGCACCAGAGTATAATTGCAAATGCAAGTGTTCTCTATGGGGCATCACATCTAATACTTTAGTGCATTGTGAAATTCCACTACTGATTAACTGTGCTATGTATTGTCCTGTCTGTGTCAAAATTCACTAAAAACACCCCAAACTACTAATCAAGTATAACTCACAGGGCATCTGTCAGTTTCCTTATTAAACCATATGTGCCAAATTTTTGTTGGATCCTTTTTTTTTCTTCTTTTTTTTTTGATTTAACGACACCACTAGAGCACATTGATTTGTTAATCGTTGGCTATTGGATGTCAAACATTAAATAATTTTGACACTTAGACAAGTATGAGCCACCCTCCAACTGGTTTTGAACCACTGTCTTCAGCTTGAGAGTGTTTTGTCCTACCACTGAACCACTGAGGCTCTCTCTTGTTGGACACCTAACTGTAATTGCTGATGTAACATTGTAGTTAATTGTCAAACATTTCTTTCCTTTCCAGTCTGTAATATTGTTTTCATTTTGGACTGTTTCAGTTATTGCTGTTGACATTGACCCGGTGAAGTTGGAGCTGGCAAAGCATAATGCTACAGTGTATGGTGTACAGGATAGAATTGAGTTTGTTCTCGGTGACTATCTTAAAGTGGCGTCTAGTCTGAAGGCCGATGTTGTATTTTTAAGTCCACCATGGGGAGGACCTGAGTACCTCAGTGCAGACGTCTTTGACCTGGAAACCATGATTGAACTCAGCTCATATCCTTTTATGCATGTACATATCAAATAGAGGTTTAAACTTATGCAAACTTTTTAGGGTTCTTGCACATCCTGAAGATCTTTGAAAGTCTTTATTTAAAAAAATTATTTTTCAAAGTCTTATATATCTTTGGATTTCAGGTTTGTCAATAAAAGTCCGTGAAAATCTTGAATTTCTGTCTAATCTGTTCCAGAAAAAACAAGAAAAGGACTCAAATTCTCTGCCTCCCTTTAATCTTCTGACTACCCCTGACCATAACATTGAATTTCGCTTGTTTTTCATTACAGGTGAATGTCCCATATCAAGTGATAATACTAAATCAACCATGTCTGTAACTACCATCATGACAAGTTTTGTACTTCTCAGCAATTTTCATCTAAAAACATGTGGATGGCTGGTTATTTTGATATAAACATTTCTTTAAAAATTGAAGAAAATATACTTTAAAAGTCTTTGAAAAGTCTTTATTTTTTGTAAAGAAAAATGTGCAAGAACCCTGTGTCTAGTACTTGATATATATTCATATTTATTACTAGTCTTTTTTTAATGTTTATTTTTCCTTAACTATTGCACAACAAAAATATTTGAAGAGACCAGGAAGATCACAGACAACATAGCTTTCTTTGCACCTAGGAATGCAAATATGGACCAGGTATGTAACTTTAACTCTTTTAATAGCTGCCAACCCTTCGATTTTTTCATAATATTTACAATTTTGAATCATCAGTACGGAAATATGTTTTTCAACATTTTTTTCCCTCCACATTCCTGTCTTGATCCATGTAGATAAATGATTCCAATTTGGATGTAATGTTTCGTGCAGTCTTCTTGAAACCAAAATGGCTTCGACAAGCACATGTCGCACAAAAAGCAAAAAAAAATCCCTACTGTGCTTTGTGGTGAAGCACAAGAAGCAGTTTTCATTTATTGATTCTTCTCGCCAAGGATTTCTGTACCATATGGAGATGCGATACTAATTTATTAACCCTCTTCAGGGGGCTACACCCCATTATCCGAGGGGTTACATCCCTATCCCGAACCCTCCCTCCACCTGGATTACTAATTCTGGATCTCTGAAGTTGGCAGCTATGTCTTTTTCTATAAATTGTCCTGTTAGTATCGCATACATCTTTATTAATCCATTGATGATGTATCTTACATTAACAAACATTTCTGACAATTATAATCCAAAATCAGCTGTTGGTCTTTTTTTTTCAGATCCTCCTCATAACATGAGTTAAAGATTTTTTGAATTTTAAAAATTGTGGAATATTTATGAGTGTTTTACAGAAGTCCTTGTGACATCAGTTAAAGGTTTATGAATTATGGAATATTTAAGAGTGTTTTCACAGAAGTCCTTGTGACATCAGTTAAAGGTTTATGAATTTTGAAAATTATGGAATATTTAAGAGTGTTTTCACAGAAGTCCAAGTGACATCAGTTAAAGGTTTATGAATTTTGAAAATTATGGAATATTTAAGAGTGTTTTCACAGAAGTCCAAGTGACA
>JAULBS010137204.1:0-12966 GCA_032355785.1 Symmetromphalus regularis | reverse complement strand
ATATATAGTTGTTGCATGTTTGACGTACAGTTATATACTGGTACTATTATATATAAAGTTGTTGCATGTTTGATGTAGTTATACATTGGTACACTGTTATATATATAGTTATTGCATGTTTGACGTACAGTTATATACTGGTACTATTATATATAAAGTTGTTGCATGTTTGATGTACACTGTTATATATATAGTTGTTGCATGTTTGACGTACAGTTATATACTGGTACTATTATATATAAAGTTGTTGCATGTTTGATGTACAGTTAAACATTGGTACACTGTTATATATACAGTTGTTGCATGTTTGACGTACAGTTATACATTGGTACACTGTTATATATAAAGTTGTTTCATGTTTGATGTACAGTTATACATTGGTAAACTGTAATATATACAGTTGTTGCATGTTTGACGTACAGTTATATACTGGCACTATTATATATAAAGTTGTTGCATGTTTGATGTACACTGTTATTTATACAATTGTTGCATGTTTGATGTACAGTTATATACTAGTACTATTATATATGAAGTTGTTGTATGTTTGATGTAGTTATACATTGGTACACTGTTATATATACAGTTATTGCATGTTTGATGTACAGTTATTGCATGTTTGATGTACAGTTATATACTGATACTATTATATATACAGTTGTTGCCTGTTTGATGTAGTTATACATTGGTACACTGTTATATATACAGTTATTGTATGTTTGATGTACAGTTATATACTGTTACACTGTTATATATACAGTTGTTGCATGTTTAATGTACAGTTATATATTGGTACACTATTATACAGTTTGCTAGATTTTATCACCTAGGGTTTTATGCATATACTGGGAATTGTAAAACATTGTTTTTCTTAAACTGGACTTCTGAGCTTTGTTAAAACACCCTTTAGCTGAGAATGACCTCTAATTGATGATCCTTGCTAATTAAAAAAAAAGAAATCTCTAAATATGTTACAAACTGTTCCATTATCTAAACAAATAAAACTTACTGATTTATCACGCAGCATCTGTGTGTATTTAGATACCAGTACATCAATCTCATTCTCTCTCTTTTTCATCTGAGCACAAATCTCATCCACATTGGAGAATGCTCCAGCTAAATTAAAACAATGTATTTCTAAACATTGAATACATGATAACATTGTAATACAATGATCACATAATTTACATCTAAATTTTATCATTAAATTAAAAGTTATGTATTTGTGGGAAAGAAAAGTTAAAAGGAGATGAGATCCATTCTTTAGGGGTGCAACGATATACCGGTATTATCATATTTTGCAGAACTTGCCAAGTGCAACACATACCACGATATGATTTCATGTATCGTGATATATTTACCTAATGAGTGTCCATCAAATCCTTATAAAACCTATGACTATGACAGTAAGTTATAAAAATAAAAGTTAAACTTAATTAGAATATATAAATCTAATGTGTTTATATATTCTCAACTTTCATCAGAAATTGGTACAGGCCAGCCTGCCTGAGAGATGTTTGGTAACTAGTATGGTAGTATCAAAATATGACTTTATCACATCTGAGTAATTAATCAAACTGTATAGCAATATGGATTTCCTGTATCGCAAAGTAACATTACCGCAGTACAGTTTTGGCCGTATCGTTGCACCCCTACCATTCTTATAGTTGTTACATTTAAACATCTTACAATAGAGCATTAATCTTTCTGTTTGAGAAAAGTCATAAATGTATATATTTAGTATATAAAATAAAAGTGTGTTTACTTCACTATTTTCATTATAGTCAAATCTGCTATAAACATTATTCTATATAACATAGATCTTTATTTAAAAACCACTTCGAATGTTGATTCACAATGCCTATTCCTGTATTTTAACTAAATGTAGAGGCTACCTGTTTAAAGGTAGATTTGACAGTTACATTATAATCTGTTATATGTTTCTAGACGTATAGAAATGGTTTATAATACAATCCAGTGATAAATTTCTATGACTATCTCAATAATTTTAAAGAACAGGTGAGCATTTTAACACCTGTCTTGTTACAACTGCTGAAACAAATGAAAACAAATTAAATTAATTGATGAAGTATTAGTCTCAGTATATACATGTAATCATAAGCTATCAAGTGCAGTTTTGTTTAACATTAGTAATAAATTAATATTACATTATAGTCTATGAGATTGCAAAATTGAGTTTCATAGTCAGAATAAAATTGTTACATCTACTAATTAAATATATAAAATATTTTTTAAATGTATGTATTCTCACAATTTTACTTTTTAGTGAGTGATTAAGTTTAAATACACAAAAATACATGTATAATGAAAAGGAAATCTTTTCAAAATAACTATTCCAACTTATTATTATTCAAATAATAATCATTTGCTGGATGGATGTGTTAATAAAAGCTTAAATACATGTAATGTTAGGAACTAAATAGACTTGTTTCAATATAGTGACAATTCTTTAATAACTCACCTCCCTTATAGCATAAAACTGTAGTCAAAGTACAGATTGTCCTTTAGTTAATTAAGACATCAATGTTTGTATCAAACAATTTTATGTTTCATGTTTTATCCTTTAATGAATGTAACTTATATATATGTACACAAATGTACATGTATATTATTATACAACGAACACACGAGGAGGGTGGGTGTTCAGATATGTACAGGTACAAGGAGGTGATTTTGGTATATATATATATATACAAAATGGATAGTCCGTAACAAGAGTTTGTATTTATTCAAAATAATTCAAATTACAATTTTATATTGTGTGTATTTTTTATAAAAACACTGGTTGCACTAATAGTTTTTTTGTTGATAAAAGAAAAATATGAAATATACATAAAATTCTGTGCATTATGAGAGGGAAATAAATCTTATTTTAGTCCTTTTATTGACAAACTTAAAAAAGTGCGTAGACTACATACATATAACAAAACACACACATCTAATGCATAATATAATAAAAAGCATTTTAAAAAGTTTGTGCTTTTAAGGAAATACTGATCGGTGATAAATAACAAAAAGAAATTAATGACATACGGCAAATTATACACATATTTAGTTCACACAACTACACTATATTTGTTTATACCTGAAGCTGATCACTTGTAGCAGACAATGACACTGAAATGCGCTCAGACAAACATGCATACAGTTACATAAACACAGGTGGAAAAAATAATCATTGCTAGGTTTATCTCTGAAATTTAATTTGATGCTCATGGCACTTACTTTACAAAATGTAGTATCAATTCTAAGGAAAGAAGAATTTTCAGTTAAACTTAAAATTTCCTGTAGTATAAATACTTAATTTAACATAAAATAAAACACCTAAATTTTTTATTTTGTTCAGTTAATTTTAAAAACTCTAAAGGAAATTAAACTATTTTGTTTAGTTACTAGGTAAAATGTTTGTAAAATTTAATAACAGGAATCCTTTGTATTTAATGCAGTTACATAACCATATGATATATAACAATTTTTAAAAGGCAATTACTTTCCGAAAAAGAAAAGAAAAATGCTTTTACAATAAAAGTAGCTTTCTTTAAGATCGGAGAATGGAAGAAGAAGAAGAATGTTTACACACGACCAAACTAACATGTAGGTGACAATAATAATCTGTGTATAATGCTAGACTATAAATAAAAACAGGAAGATTAGGCTACACGAATACATGACTGGCGTGGAAACCTCCACCATGTTATCTAACTTACGCAACCCAGTAGAAACATTGTATTCTGCACAATGGATTAAAAGAACGAAGTCTCTTCCTGGCTGGTATTTAGTTTCCAAAACATCTGTAAAACATAATGTTGCAAGACAATGTATTAAGCGTTAACTTACGCATTCCCATAGAAACATGGTATTGAGTACAGTGGATTAAAAGAATGAAGTCTCGTCCTTTTTGGAAGAGCCTCTCTACAGCATCTGAAATTAGTAAATTACATTTGTATATGTGTACATGTAGTTACAATTAACAGCCCTCAAAATTTGCAATGGCAATCAGCAGTGCCATCACAAAAAGCTAAATTAGCTTGTATGTATTAGGTTGGAATAAAATATATTTTAATACTTTAAAACCAAAAACAAATTAGTTATTGACAGAATTTGTTGAATATGAGCTCTATGGCAATAAAATTTGTTAATTCTTTATTAAAAGAATTATATTTTCTCAAAACTGGAGAGTCCTAGACAATAATTGGGTTGTGATGTAATAATCTAAAATTATATCATACAAAATATATGTATGTATACACCTAAAATGTACGGGTACACGTATATATACAAAGTGTACCCCAAATACATTATCCAGTAACATATCCTGAAAATCCATTTGAGGAGGGTGGGCCTAAAGAATTCTCAGATTCTTTAAACATTAAAAAAAAATAATAAAAAAATTTAAAATTATAAAAAAAAACTTTTTTAAAAATACCAACAGTTAAGGGGACTCGGGCCACCCTCCCCCTAGATCCACCATTGTTATCTATTTTGCCATTAATGATATTACAGTATAGATCTAATAACTACAACCACTGTTTTAATAAACTAAAATAAAATACTGCAAAAACTTGACCCATGCTATTTCAAGATATATACGTTTTACCAATTATACACTGCTTTACTGTAATAAATATCTATCTTATCTAGGAATTAATGTTTGTTAATATTTCTCCTTTGAAAAAAGGTTATGTTAACCGAATCTTTGTAGTATCTCACACTAAGTGTTTATCTGGAAACTGTCATAAATGTAAGATATATGGCAGTCATGTGGGGAGAGAAAAAACAAGTTCATGTAGATGATAGCTGTAACACTTATTGTTTGTTTTAACATAATTACTTGTAGTTGTACACTAGCTTATTAATGAGATATCCGACACAGGCTGACACGGGTTAGGGTTATCAAAACAGCTAGGAAATTGTATGTTTGCAAGCTTGTGTGTTTTATCTATATATTGCATGCAGTTTACAATAAAATTAGTGTTCTCAGATATTCAAAGATATTTTTTTAAAAGACAAGTACCAATATGTAAAGTTGGGTGTTAATTTTCAGAAATTTAAAAATCATTACACACATACAAATTTATTACAATATTATATTTATATTTTAACTCTGGTTTGTTTATCCTGTATGATCAATGACCATCAAAATGGTTATCAAACATTTCTAAATTCATAAAATATTTTTTTCAATTTTTGGTTTTTAAACCTTTTTTAAAACACTTGATTTTAATTCTATAAAATGCAAGAGTACTTAGTATTTATTTGGTATCTTGGAAACAGTCATACTTATACCCCTGTATTAATCATAACAAAGGTTACCATGAAAAATATGTTAAATAAACTGACTATTAAACACTCAGGTTACATTGTCAAAGAATTCCTTAAATTATGAGATACTTACCAGCAGCAATGTTTGTCATCACTGTTTGTTTAATAATGGGCTTTGATCTCATACCAGATACTGCAAGACCAGTCACATGACCTTATATTGTTACTTCTGATAAAGAAATAATCCTGTTAATTGCATAAAACAAATCTGTTCCCATGCCTATTCAATTAAGAGGAACCTAGGACACTTTGTAGGAATTCCAAAACATCCCCAGGTACATTGTTATACATATGAAGTAAAATATATAGTTTCTGAGTCATAGTCTTCAAATGAAACCTAATACTGCCACTTTATAAGCTACTCTTTCTGATTAGCGGCAACGGCTCTTTTACAGGCACTTCCGCTGACAGAATAGTACATTCGTCTTTGTTACACCAGTTGTGGACCACTTGCTGGAACAAGAAAGTATCAGAGGCTGACCAGTTTCGGTGGGTATAAGCAATAAATTGAAAAATACAAGAATTTTAAAACTAATACTTTGGTTATATGTCCATCTATTGGAGTTTCTGTTCTAATAATGTGCACTGAACAGAATTTTCCATGGTAATATTGAAAAGTCAGGCACCAAAACAAATAGCGACCCTCTGAGGTCAATACTCAGAACTACGTAACCTGTTTCGGTGGATGACTAGAATAACGTGATCACTGGTACAGATTAAAAGTTGTAAAATTTGTCTTCACCAAAAATAAACAAATATATTTTAATATGATTTTTTAAATGTTTAAATGAAGTACGTTAAAAGAAATCTTGCTTGATGAGTTGTTTAGGAACACAAACAATTAAGTTATTTAGTTATTCTAAATAAATCAAAAAGTTAAATGCTATTTAATGTAACTATACACTCTAATATTTAGTGCTGTTGTATTTATATCTGTCACTGAATGTATCGAATGGTTGAATACAGTGCATACATATAAGTGCTAATACCCCCTTTACACAGAGCTGCTACCTTTGTGCCAGATTTGAGTGACCAAAAAATGGCCAGGATGCTCAATGGTCGCCTAAACACCCCAAATCCTGTTTCATTGTACAGTGTTTGAGGATTTTGTTTAAAAGCCACTAGCCAGAGGGCTAGTAGGTTTGTGATTTCCACTTGGCAGGGTACTTGGTACAACCCTTTTTACTTGGCGGGGTACCCCCTAAATCTAACAATTAAAAAAAAATATTATAAAAAAGTTCTTAAGGGTTCTTTAGCCCACACCCCCAAATTGATTTTCTCGATCTGCCACTGGTAACGGTAATCGTTGCGTGCTGTCAATCACTCCATTACAAAGAATCTCCAAATCCAATGTCAGGATAAATAAAAATAATTTACTGACAATATGCAACTCATTCTTAATTGATATCAGTGGCTGATTCAGAAAATCCATTGGGGAGGTAGGGGGTTGGGACAGTAATATGATGCCAATTCTTTGGATTCTTTAGTGAGCCCCACCCTAGGTCCTCCACTGGGTATAAAAACTAGTTTCTTACTGAGCCACAAAAGAAAGAAAATTAGTTTTGTTAAATACCGACATCCCCAATTTACAAAGGACAAATAAAAACAAAACAATTCAAAGCATGTGTGATTTAATAGTGATGCTTGAATTTCTTTATACACTGAGTCGCGAGTCCCAAGTAAATAGCAAGTAACGTATTACTGCAATCCTCTACCACGTAACGTCTAATCAATCAAAAGATGTATCACCCATATATGCAAATATTTGTACAGTTAAAAAAATTTGCGTTCGATCTTTCATTTTATATTTTCGCAACCGCGTCCCCAAATAATAAAAGAATTAAAAAACAACATTTACCAAACTCCTTACTGTTAAGAGGTTTATTTATTTCCTTAGATATTCTCAGTATACTATCCACGTGTTATATGTATTTCCGATAAGACATGTTGTCGATTGAACATGCACATGATGCAAAGACAAATAGTATTTATTGACAGTACCCACAAGTTTCCATTCAGATTAACTAAGAATAATTATAATTCACAATTATTTTTGAATAATCACATAAAAACAACTAAAAGTGTTAGTATCAAATATCGATAATTTGTTGAACATATTAACAGCCAAACCGGAAATAAGTTTCCGTGTAATTGAGTATCAGCCCGTTCCGCAATTTTTGAGGTATATTCTTCTTCTTTTTTGTCTTCTTTTTTTTGGCATATTCCATATAATAAAGTAAAATATATTTTTAAAATTAAAGCACTAGACCACGGCTAGTGGGTTAGCATTTTTCACTAGCCCAACTTGAAAAACCACTAGCCACGGGCATCTGTCTATGTAACAGTTCCAGCTATGCCTCCCTTGAACCGCCAAAAATGTACGAGCAACCTGTGCATCCACTGATTGTGTAGTGGCAGAGACCGAAAAAAATTTGTCCACCCCTACTGGATGTATAACAAGCCGAAACTGGTCTCATTTGAACCGTATGTATGCCTAGTTTTTGAGAACAGAGGTTGTAGTTGTTGAAATTCTGCATAATATGGTAAATTAACCCCTTGAGTTCTAGAACATAAGAAAAAATGAAATTTTTTAATATTTCCTTATTTAATTCAATAAGCATAAAGAACATGTAGAATTGTTGAATATTTAAAAGGGTATTTCTATGTACTGGACATGTCTCAAGATATTTCAGGGTTTTTTATGCTCTTGAGGAGGTTAAGAACCCCCAAAATACCCCCAAATTTAGCATTTTTTTGCAATTTTGGGAAAACCCCTAGACATTTTCTCTTATCAAATACTCAATATAGGTTATAAAAGTTAAAAAAAATTTTTATTTCACCAGACAGGGTGTATCATTAAAGAATATGTCAGTTTATCTCTGATAAAATGTTCACAACCTGGTAAATTAACCCCTTTTCTGACATGTCTACGGTTTGGGTGAAAATTCAATTTTTTCTGAAATCCACATCTTTGGTGCACAAATGAATCGTTAACATGGAAAATTGTGGAAAATATCAGTGTTATTATTAGAAACTGAGATTATGCATGGTGTTTCATAGTTTTATGCCATTTAGGAGTAAAATACCCCCAAAATACCCCTAAATTCAACTCTTTTTTTTTAAATGGTGTGGCTGAGTCGAAAAACAATGAGTTCACCCCTACCAGTGGTATAACAAGCTGAAACTGATCTCATTTGAATCATGGGTGCCTAATTTTTGAAAACTGAGGTTGTAGTTGTTGAAATTCTGCACAACCTAGTGAATTAACCTCTTGAGTGTGTGAACATAAGAAAAAAAGAGCTTTTTTTTAAATTTACATGTACATGTAGAATTGTTAAATATTTCAGGATATTTCTATCTAATTAACAAGTTTAAAGATATTTCAAGGGGTTTTATGCTCCTAAGGGGGTTAAGGACCCCTAAAATCCCCCAAATTTGGTGGTGTTTTGGAAATATAACTACATTTTCTTGTATTAAATGCCCAGTATATGTTATAAAAGTTACTTTAAAGTATCACTTTTGATTTATTTCATCAGGCAGGGTGTGTCATTAAAGAACATGTCAGTTAAACTATGATAAAATGTTCACAACCTGGATAATTAACCCCTTCTGTGACATGTCCGCAGTTCGAGTGAAAATTTTCATTTTTCTAAAATCTGCAGTTTGATACAATAATGAATTGATAACATGGAATATTGTGGGAAAATATTAGGGTTACTATTAAAAACAGAGATTATGCCAAGGGGTAAAAGACTATTGAAATACCCTCAGTTTTATTATTTTTTACAATTTTGGGCAAAAATCTTTTTTTCATTTTCGTTGATATTTCATGTTTCGAGATACTACGTGCGGTTTGTTATTGGCAGAGGTTTTAAGGACCCAAAAATGTAGCATACCGTATATACTGTATATAAAAACAATTAATGATAATGACAGTTGGAACTTTCTCTGTACCATGATATTATTAGTTTAATGAAGAGATTGGTAGCATTGTCCGACACAAAATCAGTTCACGGCTGTACGTTTAAAATGTATATTTTGAATAGTTTCAAGATCATACACATGCTTACACATCCCTAGTGGTAACTGAACAGTCTCCACTACATTTACTGAGTAAATCTATTAATAGACCCGATCAAGTCCGATGACTGTATAAATAATACTTTGAACATGAATCCGTAATCAGACGACTTATTGCAAATGACCTAAATAACCAGCAACATTAGCTTGAAGTCGCCAAAACTTTTGATGTTCAACGTCCACCTGTCCCTTCCCCCATCAGTGTCATTAAATGATATCAGTAGATAATATAGAATTAGCGGTGTAAATGGCATTTGGATATGCTGCTAGAATATGTGACGTCAGGCCTGTGCTTTAACGTAGCATGCTGATGTCACGTGATTGGTCATGAATGCAAGACGTTGAACAAAATCGCATCGTTTTTCAACAAAACTGTAGCCTCCCGGTACTTGTAGTTCTGTTGATACCTAATATTCAACCCCTCCGACTTTTGAGAAAAAGCTTGTTAGAACACAATGTTCCAGTACCTTATGTGCAATTACATTGGCGGCTAAAAAAATTGCGATTGAGCAAGGAATTTTTTTTTTTTCGTGACCACATCTCCCAATAATAAAAAAAAGAACATTTACCAAACTCTTTTGAGTTACAGTTTCATTTATACGCTTTGACATTATCTGCATACTATCCACGTGTTACATATATTTCTGATAAGACATGTTATCGATGAACACGTGCATGATGCAACTTTTTAGATAAATAGTATAATTTATTGATTGTACTCTCAAGTTTCCGTTCAGATTAACTAAGAATATTCATAATTGATGAATAATCACATATAATCTTTGTAAAAAGAAAGAAAACTGAAATCCACGTTTGTACGAAATGTCGATAACTTGATGACGTAATAATTTCTATTTATTTTTTGGGGGATAATTTTCAGGGTATACACAATTTTGCAGTAATATTCATTAAAATGGACATACGTTTTGTTTAATTCACACAAAAGGTAATTTTGATGTCGTTTGTCACAAATATCAATCACATAATAATCGTAAAAAACCAGCTGTCAGTGATGTAAGCTATCGGTCTCAAGTAACTTTTGGCTCAGCAGATAGCTCTCATGTGTGGTGGGTTTAAAATAATTAAAAAATTTATGAATATGTCTTACTTAGTAATTTGTATAAATGACGTTGAGTATAAAAGTAAAATACATTGATCAATTAATTATGGGAGCTATGTAAGAATCCATTTTAACATTAAATATTTGTTGTATTAACTACATAATTTATTATATTATAAAAAACTAGTAAACAGGGCAAAGGGGCATTACGGTTACTGTGAATCGTGTGAAACATGAATTATTCTTTTGGCAATAAAATATTGAATTTTATTGATACATATATGTGCTGTAGTGTATGAAGCAATATGCATATGTTCACATTGGATTCATGTTTATCCTTCTTTAGACTCTACTGGTTACCAAAACAATGCATTTAACACTAGCCTCAAAATGCTTAACATGCAAATTTGCTCTGCCATTGTGGCACACCACTATAAAACGCCATCAATACCGGTGTAATTATAATACTTGTACGGATTCGTGCAGTAGTTGGGATTACAAACGCAAACCAAATTTAAACAATATAATTAAACATGCGTCGGTATACAGTATTAATATAATGGATACATGTGGAAGTGAAACGTCAAATTGAAAATGTTCTTTTGTGTAAATTGCAAACAGATTTTTGGCCAATTACATACCAGCATAACGTCGCTTTCGCGGTACAGGCTTGGCTTTTGCTTTTCTTCCACGTTTTCTACCACTCAACCGTGTTGACCGCATAGAAGGATTAGACATTTTCAGCTTTAAAACAGCTTTAAATGTTTTTATTTTGTCAACAAACAGATCATATCATCTATGAGAAGCCATAATGAATGTTCTATTTTATCTCCAGAAACGGAAGCAAATTGATTCGCTCGTTGATGCCACGTGATTTGCGAAGCCAATCAAAATAAAGTAATGGGGATTGCCCAGGAATTCCGCATTGGGCTTTGACTGGACAAGTTCAACTGTTTTCTTGTTTTGTTGCAGTACTTGTCCATCAGCACTTTTCAAATGCAATGGCATCCAAAATGCTTTTTGATTTAACAACATCAGGATATAAATCCATAAAAAGAACGATGAACCAGGATGAAAATCGTTTATTGAGTTCTGTGAGTAAGAATAGGGCGTGTTCGATTGACCCATTCTCATAATACACTAATCTATTTAACTCTTGTCACAACAAGTTATCTAATATCTTTGGACCATTGATTTTCTTTGTTAATTAAATAACTAATTAACTATTCATTGATTTACTTTGTTAATTAGACAGCAAATTAACTAATCCAAAGTTGACCTGTTGTTGTCTTATGAGACTATTAAATGCTATCTAGATTACTATTAGAAGAGTGATTCCAAATAATAATAATATTAAAATAATTGGAATTTATAATAATTAGCAGTTTGGAACTTTATCAAATCTGTTAATACAGAGATAAATGTTTCAACCATTAACCAAAAATTTAAAAAGTGAAAACTAATTTGTACAGTTTGAGAAGATGTATACATCTAATTGTCTTGAAGTTGAAGTAATAAACAAAGTGTAATTAATATTATTTAATTTTTAAAATCAGTCCTTTTTTTTTTGGCCGTAAAATATCTCAGTAAATTTATTTTATTTATTTCTAATACTAGATATTCTATGATTGTGACAGTGGTAACAAGGGATTCCTTTCTCGAGAAGATGTGAAGATGGCAGTTGTGTCTTTGTTAGGTTACAAACCATCAAAGGTGATTTTAATTGTCTCTACAGTACTAGTACATTTATAAATATAGATTTAGTTTTTTCACATGTAATTGTTGCTGTATGCAGGCCTACAAATAATTATTTTTGCTCTGCCTGTCAAAATGTCCAACATCAGTCAATTTGTTCCAGACATTAATGAAAATGTTTCTAACATACAGTTTGATATGAAAAATTTAATCATAATACACAATTTAGTTTTTATGTTACTATCGAGACGCCAAACTGCATGCGGCTTAATGGTAAAACGCGTGTACGATTTCTACAAAACAGATAGTGTAAATTTTTAAGAACGACCAGTTAAATACAACATATTTTAACCAGTTCGCGTGGAAAACAAATTAACTAAATGTTAAATACACTGATCGTGGTAAACAAAAAGACTACCCTGTCGAAGAGTCACAATAACGTTGCATGCCTGAAACTGCGTGCGTTAAGGGAAATGAGCTATTTTGCTGTCAAGGTCACTTCAGTTTTAAAAAAATATTTCTGAATAATATTAGCTTTTTCTTTCTTCTTTTTTTTCTAACATACAAGGAAAAAAGTAAAACTTACCAAGAGTAATCAGTTCATAATTTCATATCCATCATCACTTTCAGCAACTGATGTCAAGTGTGTTACAATAATTTAACTCCCCCACCCAAGAAAAAAACAAAAAACGTGTTAATGTATTACACTTAGGTTTTAGTATGTAAATAATTTTATTACAGGATGTTCTTTTATTACAGGCTTGCACTGAATGACAGCTTGTGAACAG
>JAULBS010137193.1:0-12966 GCA_032355785.1 Symmetromphalus regularis | reverse complement strand
TATATATATTCCGAGGGGAAGGACGTGAAAATTAACTATTTTTCCCTACTCCTATTTACCCATCACATTTGGCCCCCCCCCCCCCCCCCCCTCCCCCACCTTCCAATGAGACATCCTGCATCCGTGGCTGAAATGTCTAGAACAGAATAAATGCTGTGGAGAAATAGACTCCATGGAATTTTCCACGGCAATTTTAGCGTGAAGTATACATTATTTTTAATAATAATAACAAAAAATTAATCCGTGGCAAAATATTAAACCGCGGCAAAAAAAGTGCAGCGGAGAATGAAAAACTCCGCGGCAATCTCCACTGCATTGCCGATTGCTAGAATGCGTTAGGCGAAATCGGGTGCGGGGGTGGGGGGGAATAGCCAAGTCAGCTTCCCTGTTCAGACATGCTAGGGCGTTGGAAGATGCTTCACAGCATCAGCAGCTAGACGAGGAAATGAGCCGTGAAACATGCACCTGCCGTGTATATTTCTTGCCAAGCATTGTCCCGAGTCTTGTTCAATTACAAACAATCCACATTGGAACGAGTTTTCAAAAAGGCGATGATAGCCGCTTTTTGCCGAGTCGGTACACGATGATAGCCGTTTTTTACCGAGTCGGATTGCCTCGTATTATTTTTTTTTGGCGGCTGGCGAAAACGTAAACTATTTCTCAGGAGCGACCACTTGCTGAAAACTCATTTTGACCTGTCCAGTCATTGACCACTTGACCAGGTGGTGGAATTTTCCTCTTTAGTAGTCCATCGTGTAGTGTTGTTCGTGAACGCGCTGTGCATATATACATAAGCTTATTCACGGAATGAGAAACAATTTGGTTTGTATACAGCAATACCCTACAAACGTCAATATATTTAGATTTTACATAGGAATAGACTACAAACATAAATATTTTTTGTCATTTTTATATTTTCTTTTTTTCTCTTTCTTTCTTTCTTATATTCTTGTTTTTATATATATATTTTTTTATTTAAGGTTCAAATAAATCATTTGATTAAAAGAGAAATGTTATGCCAAATATCAATAAATACCCAGTGAGCCTCGGTGGTCCAGCGGTAGAACGTCGGACTCTCAAGCTGACAGTGGTTCAAAACCCGTTGGAGGTTGGCTCACACTTGACTGTTTCAAAATAACCAAATGTTTTACATCCAATAGCCGATGATTAATAAATCCATGTGCTCTAGTGGTTTTGTTTAACAAAACAAACGTAATAAATACCTTTTCCAAACAAAATTTGAAAAACAAAATGTTATCAAATTTTAAATTGTATCTGCACAAAACTGAGGCCAATGGATATATAGGATAAACTTTGATGCCTGCACTAATGACGAAACCAGGTTTTCACGAATAGGTATACGTTTTCTATTCCAACAAGTGGTTCCATGATAAATTGTATCTGTTAATATTATTTTCTCAGAATTTATTCTAAGGGTTGTTCACGGCCAAAATAGAGTATTCTATCAGATATTAACATGAACAAAATAGGGTATTCTATAAGATATTAGCACGGCCAAAATACGGTATTGTATCAATTATCATTTCAGTCAGTGATGCGTCAAAGTTTGGTTCTCAGTTTTAAAATGGCCAAAATAAGGTATTCTAACTTATATTAACATGGCCAAAATAGGATATTGTATTTGACATTAACATGGCCAAAATAGGGTATTCTAATAGATATTAACATTGTCAAAATACGGTATTGTATCAATTATCATTTCAGTCAGTGATGCGTCAAAGTTTGGTTCTCAGTTTTAGCCACATTAGCAATTTCCGCCAAAAACATCAAAAGTTTACAGAGTCCGAGACAGGATATGTGTATAACGTCATCAGTTTATGTGCATGAGTGCACAAACTCACCGGGGCATGCTGGTCCAGCCTGTGTTCCTGTTAACCCAACACCTCACTGCGTCAATGACCATCACACTGCAATGGTTTGAACAGAACCATACATTCTGAAACTGGAAGAAATCCTCATTGCTGTTTGATGTGCATAAACCATACAACGTATGTTATTTCATTAAAATTACTCAGACTTATGGAATGACATTTCAGTGGTAGCCTTGGGAGGTCTTTGTCATGGTGACTTTTCAGTTGGCCTAAGCACTATATAGAGCATAAACGTTTAAGAAGAAAAATTTAAAAAAGGGTCAAACTATTAACCTCCTCTGAGAATATAACTTATCAAAAGGGTCTACTCTTAAAACATTCGGTCTTTGCTCTGAAAGATACTCAGTTCCCAAATCGTGTATGTATTTGTGTCCTCAAACCAATGGTCAATACGACTGGAGCAGATTACTGATTTTGACAAAATTCTCATGGCTGCCACTGCCTCTCATTAAAATTGTATATGTCCATCTAGCATGTGTTAACTGAGAGCATTCACACGTGTATCAATGACTTTCAAGCTGTATGTCTTGACTAATCTCTAACAGTGTATTTGTAGAGTAGCGTGTACCCATAGTACTGAGAAACAGAATGAACGTTAATACTGTTTTCTTACACAGAACAGTAGCAGATATCACCAAACTTTCTCGCATAGAACGATTACTAATAATACATAGAACCATGATAAATATCACCATGCTTTCTTGCACAGAACCATGACAAATATTGCCATGCTTTCTTGCACAGGACCATGATAAATATCGCCATTCTTTCCTGCACAGGACCATGATAAATATCGCCATGCTTTCTCGCATAGAACCATTATAAACATCATCATGTTTTCATTCACAGAACCATGACAGATATCACCAAGCTTTCTTGCATAGAACCATGACAAATATCACCATGCTTTATTGCACAGAACCATGATAAATATCATGCTTTCTTGCACAGAACCATTATAAACATCATGTTTTCATTCACAGAACCATGACAAATATCACCATGCTTTCATGCACAGAACCATGATAAATATCGCCATGCTTTCTTGCATAGAACCCTTATAAACATCATCATGTTTTCATTCACAGAACCATGACAGATATCATCAAGCTTTCTTGCATAGAACCATGACAAATATCACCATGCTTTCATGCACAGAACCATGATAAATATCATGCTTTCTTGCACAGAACCATTATAAACATCATCATGTTTTCATTCACAGAACCATGACAGATATCACCAAGCTTTCTTGCACAGAACTATGACTGATATCATCAAACTTTCTTTCACAGAACCACAAGAAACAACACTTAAGTTTTTCTTTGCAAAAGACTCGTGAGAATGATTCCCTAAAACTGAAGGCATTAAGACTGGTTACGCAGCCGACTGTTGTCATCAATAATAAATGAGCAGACGACAGGGAAACATGCGAGCACTTGGCTGCTATCGGTTAACATGCTTTATCAGGGCTCATCAGCGAGCAGACATTCGAGCATCTCTCGTCTAATTAAGATGAGCATATTTCCACACAGCCCCGAGGCGAGAGTATGCAGCTCAAGATGAAGTAACAGCCGAGGCACGTGAGAACTAGGCATAGCTGGTGATAGCCCTGATTTATGTACACATGCCAAATTAGCATCTCGTCTGCACAGAATTCAGCATATGCATCTGAGATTTCTGCAAGTCATTGGTGTCACGGTCAACTGGAATGTGGATGCGTGATATTGTTTTCCCTTGGGTAGCAGTCTGGGCATGCAAAGCTTAAAGGGTTGTTGACACTTTGAAGTATGTTCTGGTAACACATGACATTGATGTAGGTGTATATATGGATGGATAGATGGTGGTGGTTGTTTAATAGGCGTATGGTAGCTTTTCTTTAAATACATATTTGATATTTGTACGTTTTTTATTAATGGATGGGTAATCTGTAGATGGACGAACGAAACGGTGAATTGACAGATCGGGGAATAAATGTATATATGGATGTATGAATGAATGGATATGTATAAGTGGAAGGACGGAGGGATATTGGATGGATGGATGGATGGATGGATGGATGGATGGATGGATGGATGGATGGTTATAGTTGTGTTCATTGTGTGTTTAATTAGCACATTACATGATATTTGTGTTAATGGATGTTTTTCTTGATATTATTTTTTAAATGTTTATTTATTATTATTTTTTAATTTTTTTATTGATGGATATATTTAATTAGATAATGGACTGATAGTCTATGTACAGAAAGACAGACAAACGGAAGATCGGACGTTGTATACGTTATTATTTTAAAGAATGTCATATTGGAAAATCCCTCGACACTGACCCTTGGAGACATCAAAGGATTAAGCGGGTCATCCCACACGTGCTTCGGACAGCTCATTATAATAAAATAAGCGTGCAAATTCATCACAAATTTCATCAAATTTTACATTCAGATTCTTATCAGCACATCAAACGTCAAGCTCTCGGCCGCCAGTTGGTGTCTACTTGACCCCTGACTGATGCTTAACCAACTAACATAAATATTGCCATCATCCTGCGGCTCCTTTCATCAAGCATATAACAAACTTAATCAAGGAAGTACATCCATTTGAAATATCCCTTATTTAAAAAGGGATAGGCGGATCCAGATTTTTGAAAGGGAGTGATGGCGGGGTGTAAGTCAACGTGTGAAAATGGAGTCCAAGTGGAGCCGAAGCACTAATTGGAAAATGGGGGAAAGGGAGGTCTGGGTTGGAATGGAACGAACTTTAAAATTTATAATATGCTTTCAGGCCCGAAGGAACGACTTTGGGAGTGGTGGGTGGGAGACACTGATAGATCGGTTACAAATTCTATATCATATTTTGGTTATAATAACAAACGAAGCCCTCCCCTCCACCAGATTCTTCGAGCCTTACTTGAGTCGTTATGAGTAATTTAAAAACTAAATAACATGGTAAAAATAACTTTCCTATTCCATTCAGTAAGCTATAATTGCTACTTTTACCCGTCCCAACCAGCACTTCACGACTAGTATATAAAAATAAGTGGTATGTGCTATCCTGTTTGAGGGAAAGTGCTTTTAAAAGATCTCATTTTGTTAATGGACAAAGGGTAAATATAAAACGGATTTTATATGTTTCGAAATTACCGTATATTTGATACACCATATACAATCATTAATAAAAACAATATGATCTAGAGGGGGTGCTAAAAAAATTTTAAGGAGATAGCTTTTGTGTTCGCAGGTTCAAAGTTGCTTGTAACTTCTAATAATGTTCTGTGGGGATTAGCAGGAACTGGCAAGTTTACAGGGTGTCGCCAACAATGGGATTATCACCACTGATCCTCAACTCGCGGCGACCGTGCACGCTCCGAGTTGGCCGCCATTATAGACTGGTTATCATTCATGTTCTGTTTGTTTATTTTCCGCCTGAAACTGTTGCACTGTTTACACGAGCTTTGCTATAAACCTTTGATCGTGTGAATGTCACCAAACTAGGGCTTTCTCCCAAATAAATATTCTCCCAACTTTGTACTTAAAAAAAAAAAAAACACAGCCTTGTGCTTTTTGTATAACTTTTAAAAAAGTGTATAAACAAGGCATATATTCATAATATTGCTAATCAATTCTTTCATTTGTAAATATAAAGGTTATGTACCTATGTAAGCAGAGATCTTAAATTTATACTCTTGCAGCATTTGTATTTCAATCAGAGTATAAAATTAGCGGGTTTTTTTTAGCCTAATATGTTATGGTCTAGCTAATAACATAGAGCTTCAATGAGTCGATTTTGCAAATTTGTGTCGGCCGGAATGTGTGGCTTTCCCATGTTAATTTCGTATCCTGCCAATAATTATGATTTGAATGATACGAAAAAAGACCAAATTACTAGTATTTCGTCGAGGAGAAGTAGAGGGGTAGCATTTATATCATCTCCATTTTATTGTTTATTATATACATAATGTATGATAAAAATAATATGTAATAAACAATAAAACTGAGATAAATATATTTTATATTCGAGAATCGGTATGGCCTGACAAATGGTATCACGCGGTGTCTTCTGGGCATAACACAGGTTAACCTTAAAGTCACTGACCTTGTTCTAATGTACGTACCTGTGCTGATTCATGTAAAGTTATTACAAACACCAACACTACCAGCCGCAATGTTTAAACTGATAAACATTGATATTCAAAGCTAGAAATGGCATATAATGTGTAAGCCGAGTCAGTTGAGCATTCGCCTGCGATACTTTTGGTTGTAGGATCAAACCTCCTTGATGGATTCATTTTTGGGTTTGTTTTCTATCTCAGTCACTGAATCACGACTGGTATATCAAAGGTCGTGATATGTGTTGTTCTGTTTTGGGAAAATACCTTGCTGCAAGCGAAAAAAAAATCACGAATTTCCTTTGATGTGTTATAATTACCAAATAGCCGATAATTAATAAATCTAGTGGTGTGTTTCTTATTTATTTATATTTTTCTGTTATATATATCAGGCACGGCGGAACAGGGGTGAGCAGGGGGCTCTAGCCTCCGCCCAGGGCCTCCACCCCCCAATAATTCTGAATAAAGCATAAACTCGTATCCACTTGAAACTCAGCGCTTCGAGCCTACATAACATCCCCCCCCCAATGTCTATGATAGCACCGCCAATGTTCACTCAGTTCCGCCGTGTCTGTATTATATTTAAAGCAATGTATAATCTAAACAACCAACCAACAATTCGTAACTGTGTCTTTTAACTAAACAGAATCTTCAATACTAACTAAAAAAAAAGGAAGAAAAAAATGAAACCAGTAATAAATTATTTTATATATAATTATACGTTCCCAAAATATTTATAAATCTGAACATTCTTGTATATAATTAGTTGTGTATATTCGAGTGTTGTTTATTTTGATGTTACTGTACACAAGTGTGTTCACCGTTCAGTCAGTGACTCCTAGCCGCCGTGACATACTTTTTTTTTATACCTGTCTTTGCTTTGGAATGTTTTGACGTTGATGTAGCTGTAACATATGCTTGTTTCAAACGCCTAGTCTGATAGTAGGTTAGACCCGCATTCAAGACTTAAAACTGGAATTCCAAGTGACGACTGTAACAAATTAAGCTTATTATGTTATTCTTGCAATTCCTCTATTACCGTCATCGTCACTATCATTTGTATGTGCCATAAACTATGAAATGTCATATGATGATGTTTATTATCACTATTGTCGAATAAATATATTCGTTGTCATCGTCGTGATCATCAACGTCATCAACATCATCATCACGAACGACCATCATCGCCGTCATTATTATTATCATCATCACTACCATAACTACCACCGTCATCATTACCATGATCACAATCATCGTCTGCATTATCATTATGATCATCATCATCACTATCACTACCAACATTACCATCATTATTACCATCATCATTATCATCATCACAACCACCAATGAATTATCAGTAACAGCAACATAATCATCACTACCACAACTACATCCATCGTCATCACTATTAAATTATTACTATTTAATTATTATCGTCATAACTATGTCATGATCTATAACTTTGAATTAACAAATAATGAACATTCGTGTGAATATCTTAATTTCCTGTAACATCAGCTAGTGTTAAAACCTTCCCCTCCGTTTGTGCTGATAGCGTGTTTTTGCCAATCTCCCAGTCTTGGGAAAGCTAGATATTTACATAACAGTTAGAAAGGCGGATATTGTTGAAAGATATCAATGGTCCATTGAGAAAACAGTACAAACCCTGGTATGACCTTTGACCAGTCGACCCTGACCGCGACCGATCGAACAGCTGGGACGAGAGCCAAAGTCGCCTGGAGTGTTCAGGGTTGTATGCGTGTATTAATACACCACTGAGAACTAACATTTAGACAAACAGTTTAATGTATTTAACAGTAGCATGTTTTCTATGAACGTAAAATAGTTCCAATCCATTTGTTATTTACCCACCCGAAAATCGATTGTGCATAGTCAGCATTTTTTTCTCGTACGTAATAGATTACGTCATTAACGTCCCTTTCCGCCATTCGCTCATTCAGACAAAAATATTTACTATGTTAATCACGTTTTTTCCTTCTTCCAAAAACCTAAAATAACTGCTGTCAACGATTGCCTGTTCATTGTAAGTAGTTACCGAACTCAAATATGACATATTATATCATTAAAAAATTAAATAAAAAATAAACCACATCTGATTTCGGTCCTTTATATTATTCGAAAACTAGAGTGGCCACTTTATTTTGGAACTCAAAATTAACACGTTGTTACGTCACAAAATCACGTGACTTCGACTCCACGTGCCCTTTCGCTACTCGGCCATTCTCGGAATAGCTCGTTGTCTGTCGAAGTCATTAAGAGTTTGTTTGACCGACTCAGCGATCTTCAATCGGTCACACATTAATTACGGTAGCCCTAATTAGCGAGCTGTGAGGACTAGAATGGTTGATGCATGACAGCCATCTGCCCTTGAATCCGAGGTGTCAGCGTCGAGTCGGCGGAAAGCTCCGAGTGGCAGTGATAAAGTAGATTTTAACGAGACATGCCGATCTGTATATTGTTGCGTTTCTTGTGTAACAATACAATTATATATATGGCGCTGTTCGCGGGTTACGTAACTGATCATTATAATCTAACAAGTAACTGTAATATGTTATCGTTATGTTATTGATTGAGGGTAATTACGATCAATTTATCAGTGAATGATTCGTCAAATAATTGTTTCATCTTGTATGTTCTTAATTTAGTTTTCAAAAATGTAATTGTCATGGATTTACAGGAAATGAATCTTTTATGGATACGAAGTTAAACTAATATACTCCTTCATAAATTATAATTTCACTGAATTCAGTTTTAAAAGGCTTAATTTGATTACATTAATTTCATTTCTAAAGTTTGTCTTTCTAGATATGTGAGACATATCTCCAAACTTCATTACAAAGACTTACATCCCATTAATAATGTCCTAATTTGATTACGGTGTATTTCAGTCAATCAGATAATATCCCTAAAACATAAATGACCGTCTATCAGCAAAAGTATTTCGGCTGAAACTCTTCCAACCCTGTAAGACAAATCACCTGACTTGTAAAGTCATTATATTATCGTTATATAAACAGGAAATGGATACTGCGCATAGTCATTAATTTAAGACCACAGATTGTACTTTTGTAAAGTTTTCAAGTCTGTATTTAATTGACGTTAAATACTACAGACTATGAAGAAGATATATTATCTATTAAGAGCCGATTTCTTATCCTTGGTTTAGATAACCTCAGTTTACACTGAAACCTAGGATTAACTTTGGAAAACAAAAAAAGATGAAACTCTTGACCTCTACGCATGTGTTGGAGACGGTTCGCGTGATTTAATTATATCAAACAATGCGATTTTAATCTAGTGTTAGCCTCACATTGCTGAAATCCATGAAATACGCAAAGTAAATAAGGTATGGTTTAATCTCAGGATAACTTTTGTTTCCATAACCCACGCATGAAAAATTGGTCCCAAAAGTTGTGTGTGTATATATATATATATATATATATATATATATATATATATATATGTATGTATGTATGTATGTATGGGGTCAATAGTGAGCGGTCCAGGCAGTTGAACTGTATGACCAGACAACCACTGCAATTAATAAAACCTCCACAGCAAAATAAATGCTGTGGAGAAATAGTGTCCACGGCATTTTCCACGGCAATTTTGGCATATGGTTTACTTTATTTTTAATAATAAGAAAAAATACACCAAGATTTTTTTTTTGGTCCACGGCAAAAAAGGTGCCGCAGAGGATGACAAACTCAGGCGCAATCTCCACGGCATTGCCGATTGCCGCGAGCGATTTCAGGGATTGAACTGTATAACCAGAACAGCGAGCTTGTTCCTTAATTGAATTGAAATACGAAAATAAATTTAAAACAAACCACAGTTAACAATGTATTTAAATTCTTCATATAGTAAGTCTCTCACAGGAAACTGTTTTACGAGACCCTAAAAACAAAATGATCAGCTGCTGGTGGTTGTCGTCACCAGGCTACAACAACCAGTTAGTTGTGTTGAAATCTACAAATCTCGGTTCAGACCTTGATGACAGCATACAGCGAATAATTAATGAGTAAAGCGTGATACAATTATCCTCAAATCAGAAAACGATCTCAGGCAGAATTCCTGTTTTTATGCTGGCATTAAACATGACCTTGGTATGTCAACTTATCACAGCTCATTAGGAAAACTTCGACCGTTTTCGGATTTTAACAGAGTTTCCGAAATCTGTCGGAATATACCGTATGCTATGGAGTCGAATTATTTATGAATTATTTACGAATATTTCCATTATCTAGTCCGCCAAGTCAGTTTTTTTTAAAAGTACTCTTCCATTTTATGCTAACTTGGTAAATCATCAACTAATCACCGTTCGTTAGAATAACTTCGGCATTTTCCGGATTAACTCGGAGTTTCCGAGATTGATCGACATGTGCCGAAGGTTATAGAGAACTAATTACATATATATTTATAAATATTTCAGTTATGTAGTCCCCAAAGTCACTATATTTTAAAGTACTCTTCCAGAAAGTGACCTATAATGAATAAAATTACATGATCTGACATTGCTGTACATTTTCATTATGCAGCTTTCACATGCACCCGGACTGCGGAGGACGGCGTGCGGTGTGTTGTTTCTTGAAATTACTCAAACTTAATGACATTCTATACAGGTGTTAACATGAATGGTTTTTTTTTTCTTGTAACCCCCCCACCCCCACCCCCAGTTTCCCCAGTTGCCAATTTTGAAATATATATAACCCCTTCTGACATTTTTTATTCTGCTATTTATTTTATTTTATTTATGAAATATTGGTGGGGGGGGGAGACAGAATAGAGGCACCATCATTTTGTGACATGTTTATATATTTTAGGGCGCCTATTGTCGCAAAAAAGGGAGCCGGAAACTATTTCCCCCACCCCTTCCCCTGTATAGTACTATAAATTCATATATAACATTCTGTGACGAATCCTGATAAATAACAATAAAAATTAAATATATTTGCTTGTTCAATGTTAATGTTATTTATATTTTTTTAAATTAAATTATTTAAATTATTATATTGTTATTTGTATAAATAACGATAACAAATATTAATATTAATAATATTTTTTTAAATACGAATGAAATTTAAGATTCTCTGTAGATTTGAATGAATACATTAGTCACGTGAAATAAACATGACTAAACGACGATTGGTTGAATTAATTCAATTGACACGGTTCCTCCAATGCCAGTCTGAGTTTCTTCGATACACTTCTCGCATTTAGCACGCATATCGATTCGGTAGCCGTTTCACCCCTAGTCAACGTTCGATCTTCAAACTTGGCCAGTTCACAGAGTTTTTCAAAACCAGGTGAGAATTTCGCAGCGTGTCAATTAATTTAGAGCGAACATGAAATACGTTTAAGTGTCACACAGATGATCGTTGATCTGTGTTGCGTCTTAAGACGACCTGCCTGATTTGGGTCATTGCGTCAAAGAGGTCAGGCAAAAGTGAAAAGTTTGCCTTTAATTGAGATGTCACTCAGTATAGATTTGTAAAAGATGCTTCAGGGCGGCTGATACAGAAGATAGAGAAGAGAAATGTGGGTCCCTCGTGACCCCTTAAAGCTCAGGTGAAAACTAACCAACTTCACCACGTCTGTTATCAGTAGCGGATCTAGGGGTGTCCAAGGTCCGGAACCCTCTTTTCATGTATTTCTTTATTTTATTTTTTTACGAATGGAAGGATGTGAAAATTAACAATTACCCATAACATTTGGACCCTCCTTTCAGAAATGCTGCTTCCGCGCCTGGTTATTTTAAATAAGTGATATCAATTCATATAACAATTTGGTTGAATAAAATTATTTAATTATTATTTAAAAGGAAAATAACAGTACAAATGTATTAAAATATAAATGCATTCAACAGCTGTCTGTAGTTTTCAATAAAGATGCTAAAGAAGAAATTTAGTGAATCGTTTTATTGATCACTATAAATATTAATTTGCTTTATATCATTACATAAAATTACGTATTATAACTTAAATTACAGAAGTAATAATTATGTTAAATTACATAAATACAATGTATCCTATTATTTCAGTAATTTACTTTATATTTACTGATGGTTGGCTGGTTGTACTTATCTTTTATCTAATTATGGTTCACGCACGCTGTCCTGGGCACACTGCTCAGCTTCCTTTACTGTCTGTCCAGGACAGAGGGTAGTGCTAGTATGAGCGACGAAACCCGCTGCCGCCAAACTAATGCGGTTACTCTTATCGATAAGCAGCAAGGGATCGTTTATATGCACTATCCCACATACAGCAGAGCCATAACACGGCCTTTGATAAACCAGTTGTGGACCACTGGTCTTATATTTATTGATGAATCTACTTTCATTTTGTTGTGAGTCTTTTATTTCAAGATACCCACCCCCTCCTGACACAGCTATTATGATCTGAGCATAATAAACATAATATATCGCCTGTAAGCTGTTCATGGGTTGTAAAGATATTTTGACTATATTTTATATGTAATTGAGCCGACCAAATCACTTCATCCCTTTGTTGACGAGATGTTTATTCACATTATCAATAACAATATTTGTTTATCAACAAAAGACACCTGTTTTCAGAAATTGTATATACTAGTATATAAAAACATATCTAAACATGTTTACTACACGTACCGGAAAATAGGCTCCATAGACAACACAAAAGTTAGTTTACCATCAATCTCTGAACCATCCTATCGGACATGATGGTGTAACGTGTTTTATATTTAGGCGTTTATTAATGTTCAATTACGTCTTATTTTTCAGAACACACCTCAATTGCTTTGTTTGGCTGACAAGGTCATACATGAACGAGTTAGTATGGAAGAAAACTTCTGTTTTGAGCAAATAGTCCAGGCATCTGAACAGAGAAAGTAAAGTTTGTTTTAACGACGCCTCTAGAGCACATTGATTTTTATCTGATCATCGGCTATTGGACGTCAATCATATGGTCAT
>JAULBS010137181.1:11932-27820 GCA_032355785.1 Symmetromphalus regularis | reverse complement strand
TGTTTCAATTTGAATTATCCAAAATGGCGGCCAACTTTACTCTTTAGCAAAATGTGTACAGCGAACTACTGCTATAACGAACCAATAGTCATAGTCCCTTGCAGTTCTTTTTAAGAGTACTTTACTGTGTTTCCTTAAAAAAAGTATTGAAAAGTGAGATGATTAGACCAACACCTAATTCTGAATCTAGTCTTTATGAAATGATCAATTGGCTAATGTAGCCCTGGGCAAGGTGACTTGTATATTGAACATGATTCAAATAGCTTTGAGATGAATCTATACAGAGTGGACTAATGAAGTAATTTACCACTTCTTTATACATTATCCGGAAGCTCCGTATTGATCTTAACTTAGTGAATACTTTTATACGGTGGATTTAATAAATATATATAAATCTCTTTAAAAGTGATATTTTGAGATTACTTGAGACAACTAATGGAATTTGTTCTCTCTAATTAAAATTTTTGTCTAAACAACATCTATTTTAATTTCACAAATTGGATTACAAAATTTAAAAAACATGACGGAACCAGTACATTTTTTTGTTTTTTGTCCCACCAGGATGCAATTTAGACATTATCAATTATATAATAATGCAGTAATCTGGAAGTCTGATATTAAATAAAGGAAATATGGGAGGGTGGAAAGGTCATGTCACATCACAAATTGTACCATAAATTAATTAAAATTATTTTGTAAATGGTCGACACATGTTTGTATCCACGCTGTTTCCTCTGTCTAAATATGGAACACCACATGCAGAAAGTTAGGCCATTATCTCATTAGGAATGTAATAATTGGAATGCCACATGGTGTCCAAATCAGATTGATTTTTTTTTTTTTGTCCAAAATTGGCTTGTAGCAGTAGAAAGAATTTAACCCAGATCTCTGTTCAACACATTGTGAGTCCCATGTTCGATCTATCAAGGGAAACATCTAGTAGTATATCAACAAAAGGGGGAAAACTTCTATTGGAGTCTAGACATATACATGTACATGTCTGGATCATTTTTGAATATATAAACATATACATATAAAATATATATACATATAATGTGTGTTTATGTGCGCATACACATGCACACATAAACACACATATATACATGTTGAATTTTCTATCACATTCTGTGCTCCAAGTACAAACCTAGCTTCTACCATTTAGTTTTTAAGGTTACTGATCATTTGCTCAACGTGATTATTAATTTATATTTTGGGATATTAGGATATTAAATACTAATAACAAACATACATACATGTACATTTACATACATGTATATAGCCACTTGTATGTTAAGAATTGGTCATGGTCATATTTATATGCTTGGGTCATGCATGAATCCTGTTTGGTTTAAATCACTTGTTTAACATTTATACAAAATATAAAGATTGTACAATACATACTTTTATAACTGAGAAGTGGCATGCATCTGAGAACTAAAATAGCCAAACTTGTTCATTTGTTTATTATCTTGATGAGGTGAACATTTAACTAAAGGAGAAAAATGGCATATCATAGACATGAAACAAAATGAGAAAATCTGTTCTTAATGGTTAAATGTTAAAAATATTCTACAGATTTCTGCTTAGAAATTGACTGTAACCTTTATTACTGTAAATGTTAATCACCAGTAAAGTTTTCAAGGACTTTCTCAAATAACTGTAGAACTCTGCTGGTAATTCTGTATTGGTTTGAGAAATATAATGCAAACAGAGACCGTTCCCGGTTTGTTGTTTTTGTGCCTTACCCTGTTTGATGCATGGCAGTCTGACTGCAGGATGAAAGTGTATTGATTTGTGATTGTTGTATCTTCTGCTTTGTGCAGTGGACATTCACTTGGTATCGATTCACTTATCCCAAGATATCTATGTGTATCTACAGTGGACTCGGTAAAAATCAGCATCCATCTAACCCACAAATCTCTAAAACAGACAAATATTTCAGTTTCAAAATTACTTGAAACATTAGAAGAATTATCTCATATTGTACTCTGTCTGAAATAATACATTTAGTTAGTTCCACATTGATCCAGTTTAGACCATAAGCACTGTATTACAAAATAGTGGCAGCAGTGGGACTACTTAAATATTAGATATTCATTGACTTTAGCAGATTCTACTGAAACCTATAAACCATGTACAGTGTACAGTCGACTGTTTAAATTGGGTGCTTGTTGGATCATAAACTCTTGCTGGTTTAAATATTGTTTGAGATTGATGTTTTTATTCTTTGATTTGTGGATTAGAAAGAGGCCAGTATAGATAGGTGACCAGGGCTCAATGTTTGTTGTTTGAGAAATATACTAGTGATTTCCTTTTAATGGTGGTGGTCTTGGGAGAAGGACACAGCGGGGCCACAGCAGCAAATGTAAAAGTTCTCTACATTGGATGACAAAAAATACTGTCATGAATTCGACACCAATGTCTCCATTGTATACAGCTTTTTAGGAGGGGAACTTTATGATTGTTGCACTCAAGCAAACACTGAAGAGAATCTTGGGTCCCTTTTATAGAAACGTTTTTATAATTCCATGCATGGAGATTCATTTTAGACCTATTCTCAAGCCAGAATTTTAATGATACACATATTCTGGAATGGAGACAGTTAAAAAAGGATAAATTGCTTATAAAGGGACATGAATCTGCTGATTTGATAGAATGTTGGATTGCACTAGTATTATAAGCTAATTAAATTACAATATCAATGTTGTTTAGACAAATATCTAGATTATTCAGAGTAGACTTATGTTATGCAGTCATGCACTGTATTTACAAGCCTACTCAATCTGTTACAATTATGCATGAATCATTGAATGTATCTCTGTTGATCAATGTTATGATGTATGAGCTAATAGCAGATTATTGGGAATGCCATCAACAAGCCTTTGTACTCATAGGCTTGTTTTACACCAATCCCTTTTGTTTTTTAACTGAATAAATATGATTAAACAGATTGCACCATACATGACTAGGCACAAACAGTCATTTGTCAATCTGGTATTTACTGTTAAAAAGGAGGGATACATACATGTGTGTGTAAAAGTGCTGCTATATATTTGAACCTGATTGGAATATTATATACAATAATGTAATTTTATGAACTATATATAAGCAGTGTTTAATTACAGGTAATGAGGTGTATTTATTTTAATATGACTGCAGTATTGTGTAATTATTATTTTTATGGTACATTTATTTACTATATTTTTTTATATCTATTAAACGTGTTCAATGTAAGACTAGTGCAATATGCTGATGTCATTGTAAGCTGGAACAAAGAGAATCAATCACGATGGTCTAATGGGAGTGTAACTCTATTTGAGACAAATAACTGTTCATAACATGGACCTGTATAGAACTGATAGTGAAAATGGTTTGGTTAGAGAGAATGTCTGATTAGATAGAGATTTTCTAGTATTATAAGCTAGTTTGGTAACAAATCTGTTTTGTTTTGTTTTGTTTAATAACACCACTAGAGCATATTGATGTATTAATCATTGGCTGTTAGCTGTCAAACATATAAAATTTTGATACATAGTCAGTGTGGGACAACCTCCGACGGGTTTGAACCATGGTCTTTGGCTTGAGATTCTGATAACCTTCCACCGGACCACTAAGGCTAACTGTAAGAAATCTGTTTGCAGCACTGTACACTTCCTTGATATATATGAAAAAAATACAGAAACGAACAATATAATGTCTGCCCATCTATAGGTGGCCAGTCTCAACTTTCATAATGGCTATTTAAAGATAATTTCAGAGAAAATAATTTTAAATTAATTGGTATTTCAATTTTTGCAAGTGACACTTGATTGATTAGTTTTCATATACTCTTAAACATTATTTTGACTTAGAAAAATATATTGTTGAAGTGAACATAATGATGTACATATATCTAGCTTTGAAAAATATATAATGACGTACAAGTACATATATCATGGAAAACAGTATCTGACGCCAATGCCATTTGGCTAAAACAGATTGGCTGATGCTAAGGATGTACATAACATTGTTTGTATGAAGAAAGGTGTGATGTTATGTCACAGAGTGCATGTTGTCTCTCTAGATACATGAGACTATCTATCACCACCAAAACTAAGCTTATATACTGTTATATACACGTATATCCTGGTATTTAGAATGCAAGACCTGCATAACATTTACCTTGAAAGAGCAAGTGATGCAGTCAGGCAGAATGATTTATGTTTGAGGATATTAAAATAATTGGATGCACAATGTATATTTTATTATGTATTTCCCACCTGAGTTGTACAGGTATTGTATTTCACATGGATTAACATTAACGCATATGGTGTAATTGGTGATTATTGTATTTAGATGTCAAAACATAAAATGAAATGAATACAAAATGCACTGATTATGTATAAAGTGAATGGTAATGTATCCTCCGGGTGTAATGTTTTGTGATGGTTCAACTCAGATGAGTGACCATTTTTAAAACAAATGTTTATAGAGCAGAAAACATCTGGAGTTTGTGGCTTTATCTAGACCAAATATTTCTCTCTCTTTACAGAGACAGAAATATTTAGTACAGGCTTTATACTTTTTTCCATGGGTGGATGCAGAAATTAGAAAGGGTGGGTGGATTTTTGGTCCAAAGATATATTAAAAGATTTTTAATATTTTAAGGAATGGTCTAAAGTTGGATAAAACCAAACTTTATTGATTTTCCCCATTATTTTACAAATCCTGGAACAGTTCCGAAAATTATCATTATTTATATATATTTTTTTAATGTTTGTAAAGTGTATGCTAGTGTTTACCAAATTCACTCTCGTTCTGCACTAGCTATTAAAGCGGTTATGCTGGGTTTAGAATTTTCCATTCCGGTGTTAATACAGTACCACTTCAAAAAACCTTTTCCCCCACAGTTATGTATTAATTTAGAAATATCAATTCAATCATGTTTACACATATTTCTGGATTAATATTTAATCAGTCTAAATTATATGTACTTTTTAAAAATTAATAGTTTTTTCTTTATTTTTCCCTTGCAGACTGATGTTTCGTCAACAAATTCGCAGAGTTCACAATGCATGCAACGAGCTTTAAATGTGTTTGTAACTCTTGGAAGTATATTTGGACACGATCAACAGAAGAGGTTTGCTATGTGCTGAACAGACAATATTTCTAAGCCGAGAATGTCGTCTGAAACAGTGTACACAACACCACCAGCGGCCATCTCCACCGATGATGTGACCTACATGGTGCCAGCATGGAACACAACTCCCTGGGATCCACACCTGGCAGATAGATGTGAGCACATAAGCACTGACTACAGTGTCACGCCTGCCATCATCTGTTCCATGTGCTTTGTATTTGGCATCCTCTACACATTCTTTGGTAGGTTGAAAAATAAAATGCATTATCATTGCATTGAGCCATCACACAGAAAAAAACTACAACTTAGCAAACAAAATATTTGTCTGTCTGTCTGTGTCTGAAATAATTACTTTCATTCTCTGTCTGTCTGTCATATCTGTCTCCCTGTCTGTCATATATGTCTGTCTGTCTGTCTGTCATGTTTGTCTGTAATAGGAATTACTTTGAACAAATAAATCACAGATATTTAAGCAGAGTATTAATTTAATATTTCTGATTAATTATATTATATATACATCGAAATAAACATTTACCATGCAATCTGGTATTAACTGATATTTAAATTGTTCATAAAACATTATGTTTGGTGTACAAGGCAAAAAAACACCAAAAAAAACAATAGGAAACAACACATAATGAAGAGGGGAAATAAGTCAGAGATGAATAAATCTGAGAAATAATCATTTCCAATAAAAGTGATAAATAAACATCAACTATTGGGTGATTAAAGTTTCATTGACTTTGATTTGTCACCCAATAACTGATGTTATCTTGTACTTCATGATGGTAGCAGTGGTAATGGGGTTGCTGTTAAACTAATATTCTATCAATATTCAACTGATTCATGGTCATTAGTTTTTACATAATATTATACAATAATTAAAAACTAGATGAAAAATAAAGGGGTGGGAGTTCGAGTATTAGCAATCAGCTATTTACTCATCACATATTTATCACATAACATACACAAATAAAAATACAACGGACCTCTCCCCCCCCCAAAAAAAATAAACCATCCCCTAAACCCCCACTTCTTTATTTCTTAACATGAAACTATATTGTATACATTACTTATTGTAATACTTACTCCATTGCAGGCTACCGTTTCTTCAAAGCAGTGATGTTCATGACAGGATTCATCTTTGGCTCGGTGCTAGTCTACATGATCTGTTTGGAGGAGGAGATTCTGCCACCAGAGGGCAACGCTGGAGTGGCGATTGGTGCTGGTATTCTCTGTGGACTCATCACAATGTTGGTTCAGTACGTAGGACTCTTCCTTACTGGATTCCATCTCGGAGTGGCCATCGGTTGTGGAGTGCTTATTGTTCTTGAACAGTTCTTACATCCGTCTACCAAGTGGATTCCTATTGGTATCATGGTTGGAATTGGTCTCTTTCTTGCCGTCCTCATTTTAAAACTGCAGAAAAGTTTGACTATTCTCGGGACAAGTATATTTGGAGGAGGCCTCATGGTGGCATTTTTAGATTATTTCATAGAAAAGTTTATTATGGTACTGTACGTGTGGGACAGAATCAAGGGAGAGTACTCTGAACCTGTGTGTTGGTACAGTTGGGTAATCTTAGGCTGCTGGCCATTTTGTTTTCTTGTTGGATCAGTGACTCAGTGGAGAATAACTGGACAAGGAATTGACCACAGAGAGGGTAAAATATTTATTGTTATATAACTTATTTTCATTAATTTTGTGTATGTAGGTTTCTTTTTATGTAGACAAAACAAAATCTTAATATAATTTGATTCCCAGATTTGTTTTGACTATCACTACTGTACTAATAAATGTATTTTTATTGCATTTCACTATCTTTTGTCATGTTTGTAGTTATATGAAAAATAAAATAAACTGTGATGTTAAATTTCGATGTTATTCTTTTTTCAGCATTACATGGAAATAGAACTAAGAAGGTGAATCTGAAACGATTGCGGATGCGAGAGCGTCGAGATGCCCAACACTCAAGATACCGTCACCTGTACCAAGTGAGACGAGTCAATGGTGATGTCATAGCACAGGTGAACTTATTCAAACTGACGTATATGTTTTTCAAAATGTTGTCACCCAAATAAAATACATTATTAGTTATAAAATGAAATGTTGCATTGACTATCAGTAAATTCAGAATAGTGTAAATTCACTGTACTATAATAACTTCAATAAAAGTTTTTATTTACTGTAACTTAAGAGATAATAAATTTACTAAATTATAATTTCTTAGTACGTAATTTAAAAATCACATTAATCCTAGTTTGGAGGTACATGTCTTTAATTCTTTATAAAACTGGACATAACTTAGATGACTGAGATGTACTGATGGGTCATGAATTAAATCATCTTCAGTGGACTCATTAGACTATTTCTCATACCATCCAGTTCTCCACAACTGTTGTAACAAAGGCAGTCGTATCACACACGTTTATCAGAGTCCTGCAATTAAAATGTTTAGTTTGGCATTAAAAAACCCAATACCCACTACCCCCCCCCCCTCCCTCCCCCCAAAAAAAGAAAAACACCCCACCAACAAAACAGTTTTTAAAAAAATTAATAGAAGAATTCATGGGCACGTGTCGGTCCTTTAATGACCTACATAGTAAATACTGATTGTTTGTCTTTTGTTTCAGAGCTACATTCACAGTGTACAGCACAAACTGTCCCCAGCATTACGGAGCCTTACAGCACAGCAGACCACCGACCTGGAGAGTGCTAATACAACTCTGACACAGGTGCCTTGATATCGCTATGCAGTCTTGTACAACACCAGCAAATACTCACCAGGTGGAGTGCTTTCTGTGCCAACTCTTACATATCAGCAATGCTCATCGGGTGAAAGGAATTACACATATTCACTGTGGTACATATCATCAGACATGAAAATCTTCAGGTTTATCTAGAATTCTAAATCTTTAGGATTGTTTGTGGTTTTTCAGGATGCAACAAAATGAACTTGATTTTCAAAAAAAGGGCTCTGTTGTCTAATTAATTTTTCAGGATTTTCCACCAGACATTATTTTCATCTCTCATAAAAAGCAGATTTTCCATCAGGTGCTGTTACATTACTGTCAACCATAAAATCATTTGTTGTGTTGTGTATCATCAACAGCTATAACACTAATCAGGTGGGAGATTTGTGTTAACATGCTCAGCACCAATCATGCAAGCATTCACTGTGTTGTATATCATCAAAGAACCAATTTTCATCAGGTGAAGTGACTGTGTAGTTATTTGTTGCCAAAAACACTGTTACATGTCATCAATGGAGTCTTGTACAATTTAGCAGAAATGCTCATCAGGTAAAATGACTTTGTGTATGTTCAGTGCCATCCAGAAACATTCACTGTGTTACAGGTTCGAGTGGTTTTGTAATACACTTGAGAGCCATCTGTGAAACACTGTGTAGAATATCACCTTGCACAATTGCAATACTCATTAACCATGATAGTACTGGTTGTGTTAAGTATCGGCAACATCCATCAGATGGAATGACTTTATACTCGGCTCCAATCATAAAAATACTAGTTTTGTTAACAACATTCAGTAGATGGAGTGACTTTATAACATGCTGTTACGTGTCATCCATTGGATTTAGTCAGTGTCCAGCACCATCCACCAAATTGTGAGACATGCAGGAAAAAAATATTAATATTAGTACTGTACCTGTGTTAATTAAAGATGCCAGGTTAACAGGAGATTTTTGGGGCTGAAGATAAGACCTTGTGTCATTTAGTAGTAATGGTGTACTTAGTGTGATCAGTCATTGGAGACAATAGATAGATAACCAATGTTACTTAATGTTATGTACCAGTATACTGGTCACAGTTTGGACAAAAAAAACAATGTTCCTTTGTACTATGTAGAGAAGAGACAATTTCATTGCAACCATATGGACAAAAGACCATTCTTTAAGGCTACATGTATGTGGCCAAAAAAGCAATATCCTTTGGAGCCATGTGGACAATTCTTTAAAACTATATGGTCAAGACAGCAATCTCCATTGCATCTATGTGGACAAAGGACAATATTCTTTAGAGCTACATGTATATGGTCAATACAGCAATGTCACTTGAAGCTTTGTGGACATGAGACCATTGGTTCCTTAGAGATATTTTTCATTGGCTGCGGTTGGATTATAGTCAAATGTTTTGAATACATTTCATGTTTGCACTCACAGACATTTTTGTTTTAACAACAAACTGTGTTAGGCATTTAGAAATAGATGTGTAAACAGCATATACAACTTTAATGGTGGCATGAGATGCCATTATAATAGGTTGACCGTCTTTCGCCATCAGTTTGAAACAAACAATTGGCTAGTCACATTAAATCTAAACATCCATAGACATAGCCATGTGTTCCATATCACCCAACATATCGCTACTAATGGCCTGAATAAATGATTTTCTTTAGGTATACATGTTCAGAATAGATCTTAAAGTAATTACCATGTTAAACTTAAAGTCATCAACTGTTAGTTGAAAGGTTAACTTCTATTTATCACTTACACCCGTTCTGACCATTAAAATGAAGCTTTACTTATTTTGTTCTCTGAAATTCAGGCCTTATTTTTCATTATATTCACTTCCCATGGATGGCCTCTTGCTCTTTCATGAACCACTTGTTGAAATGATAAATAGCTCAGTCAGTGAGATAAATCCTATGACTTACACCATCTTGGTCATCTCATTCACTGAAGGTTAATATTTCTTTCCCAATATTTCTATTATATGGGCCCAGGGATCTGCCCACACCATGCAGTGCCAAGTCCATCTGCCTATCACTGATATATTCTGTTCAAAGCTTTTGCAAATTCAGGTATTTTGCCTAGCATTCCTATCATAATCTCTGTTTCTTCTATTGTAATCTTCTGTTTTTTCTTCTGAATATCCTTCTGAATATTCTGTTTATTCTACTGAATGATCTCAACATTTCTTTTGCTGAATAATCACTTCAGTATGTTATTAATATCATCTGAAGTTTATCATTTGTTACACATTTTATTCATTTTTGATTGTGACTCGTTGACATTCACATCCATTTTGATTTATGAAAGTGGTTTTGTGATTATGTATTGTTATTTCATTCTCATTGTTATGAATTACTACATCACTTGTATGCATGTTAAGAATGGCATCAGTTCTGTTATCAGATTTATTTAGTTAGGATTACTCATTGGTTTGTTCATATCTGATAAAAATGGCCCATTGATCATGGAAATATGGACCAAGTTAGGTTATTTATTTGTGAGGGTTTGTCTACACTTTATCATGTGATGAATTGTATGTACATGTATAAATTGTATTTATTGTGGAATATCAACATTTGAAGTCACTGATCCTACCTACTAGACATTGTAAAATGTATAGAGGATATTAAAAAAAGTAAAGTTTGTTTTATTTAATGATTTTTAATCTTATTAGTGGCTATTGGACGTCAATCATATGGTCATTCTGACATATGTATTTTAGAGGAAACCCGCTGCCACCACATTGGCTACTCTTTCCGATAAGCAGCAAGGGGTCCTTTATATGCATCATCCCATAGACAGGACAGCACATACCACGGCCTTTGATAAAAAAGTTGTGGACCACTGGTTGGAACAATACAGCAAACAATATACTGTTATACAATCAAACTATCTATAAAGACCACAAACAATACATTATTATATAATCAAACCATCTATAAAGACCACAAACAATACATTGTTATACAATCAAACCATCTATAAAGACCACCTGTCTATAGAAGCCACTTTAAGTCCCTGAACAATGCATATGTATTTCATCCTGAGTATAAAGACCACCTGTTATAAAAGGTTACATAATGTCATGTAGGGGAGATAACTACAGTTAAGAAACCTGTCTTAAGACAACTTTATATAACAACCATTCTCTATAAAATCACTTCAAGTATGTCCTTTATAAAGGCCACCTGAGCATAATGATGAGATTTCCCAAATGCTGTTATTCTAATTACAACAGGCTGAATGCAATTTTATTTATTAAATTAATTAAATCTTAAAGTCTGTTTGATCTGATCTAGATCTGGAGAACAAACTGGCCATGTTTATCAAACATCATTCTAGTACACAAAAAGCAATTCCACCTACATCCAACAACCAAATGTAACTGATGATACTGTCAGCTTGAAACATGACCAAAAATACTAACACAAACACAAAACGGCTCATTTCCTAAATATAAATCTATTAAAATTTTTTAATAATTTCTATAAAATTATCCAAAATTTAATTAAAATGTAGTTTAGGAAAACAATCAATATTTCATCCACACAATTAAAATTCATCATTTTGATTATTGGTATATACATTTACTTCAAATATAAAAATAAATGGTGAATCTGTGACACAATCCCTATAACTTTTAATGCAACTGTCTGGTGATAAAATATACTCATGCAAAAAAGTTAAGGACCAGTTTTAGGAGGATTTTTCAGGATAGGTGGGGGGCAAATAATAATAGGGTGACATTTGGTTATTGCAGGTAAATATGTGCATGCTGTCAGTGACAATAAAAAAAGCACAGTAATGTCAATTAACTTGTTTTCAGTGTGAGACTCAAGTATATACAGATACTGTCTCAAAAAAGTTAAGCCCAAGTAATTTTCTAATGGTCCTTAACTTTTTGGAAGATGTCGCTATAAAAAATGTTTGGTTCCTGATATACAGCCTCCATCGTTCCCCCCACCTCTCGCAGGCATTTTTTTAAGTATTAAAAGAAGAAAAAAATCTTTTATTGAATTGTTTTCAGATTTGGGCTAATATTTACTAGAAAATAAATATCTCACTTTGTGTAATCACAATTAATGTTTAAATCTTTTTATTACTGATTTAAAGATTTGTTTAGATTTTTTCCTTAAACTTTGATTGGTCAGACAAAATATAAGTAAAATAAAATTGACATAAAATTTGTATATTTTTGGATATTTAAAATTAAAGGTCAGGAGCAAAAACTTTTTTTTATCTATTTATCATTTTTTTATTTTGTCAATATAAATAGCAATTTACTTTTTTTTTTTTTATTATATGCAGATCAACATGGACATTGTTCTTCTTTATGTAAAACAAAAGCCTAAAACTAAAAAATTTATTTATATTTTGCTTTCATGCTTAAATACATAAACTAAGTGCCAACAACATTAAAAAACTCTGATAAAAATGGTCCACAAAACTTCAGGTACAACAAATCTACGCAGCTCTGAAATCAGGAACCAAACATTTTCTGGTGGATTTTGAAAGAATTACTTCTTGCATACTACACACGTACTAACTACTATAAGCAGCATGCAATTTGATACTATAGGGTTGGATCTATGATGGGAAAGGGTGGCAACATACCAGTATGGGATCGAACGTGGATTTGAAGGGCGCTGTCACTGCCAAATACTTTGTGACAAAACCGGCATTTGTGCTTGAAAAAGGGATCATCACTCGCATACTGATTCCTCTCCAGCACTGAAAGCATCCAAAAACAAAATTTAGTTGTTATAATTAATACTTACGCAAAAACAAAATTTGTTGTTACAATTAATACTTACGCAAAAACTAAATTTAGTCATTACAATTAATACTTACGCAAAAACTAAATTTAGTTGTTACGATTAATACCTACGCAAAAACAAAATTTAGTTGTTACAATTAATACCTACACAAAAACAAAATTTAGTTGTTACAATTAATACCTACGCAAAAACTAAATTTAGTTGTTACAATTAATACCTACGCAAAAACTAAATTTAGTCGTTACAATTAATACCTATGCAAAAACTAAATTTAGTTGTTATAATTAATACATACATGTACGCAAAAACTAAATTTAGTTGTTATAATTAATACCTACGCAAAAACAAAATTTAGTCATTACAATAATTACGGACACAAAAAATTTATTTAGTTGTTACATGTATAATAAATACTAATTCATTTAAAAACAAACTTTTGTACTTATGGATCCAAAAACTAAATTTTTTGTTATAATTAATTACACAACCAAAAACAAAATTTAGTTATTATAATTAATATTTATGCATCCAAAAATTACATTTTGTCGTTACAATTAATATTGATGTGTTCAAAGTCAAGATGGAGTTGTTTACAATATTAACGCTTCCAAAAACAATATATAATAGCATTAATTTTGTTTAGTAATATTTATGCTTTCATAAACAAGATATATGTAAATAAAATAAAGATTTAGTTACTACAACATATACGCAAAAAAAAATAGGGTAATAATTCAGCAACTACATTATTTAATGTATCTAAAATAAACTTTAGACATCACCATGTTAATTTGTTCCAGATCAAAATACAGATGTTACAATACCAATGTATGTCCATCAGAATATTTTTACAATATGTATTCATCTAAAATTAAGAATTGGTAATTAGAATATTTACCCACCCATCATCAAAATGCATGTCACAATACACATATCCAAAATAAAATTTTGATGTCAGAACATTTATGCATCCAGAAACAATATTTATAGACCCAAAATATACATTTAAACATCACTTTGAAAGCACAACAAAATCAAGATGTATTTACCGTATGTAGTCAAAATCAGAATTTGTTTTACATGTGGAATTAAATATTTAAATATACATAAATCAGATTTTGAAATCACATTATTTATGGATTTAACAATATTTCCTTATTCAATTATTTATGCCTTCAATATCAAAATACTGACATTTCAATATTGTCATACAAAATCTCTAACCATCATTACTATAGTTGCACATCTAAAATCTAAATTCACATGCCACAATATATATAGCTGTGTATGCACCTAAAATTAAAATTCAGATATGACAATGCATACATGTAAACATATACATGTAGAATTGTATGCATCAAAATCAAAATTCAGATGTCACAATAAATATATATTTAGAATAAAAATTTATGTATCACAATGTGGGAATGTCTTCATTGATCTTTATCAAAACAAATAATGAAACCTTCAGAACAGGAATGCATATAGTTTGAGCTGGGAGTGGGGGTGGTGGTGGTGGGGGGGTGAGTTAGATATATATCTATCTAAATGCCTTGTAGTTGTTACAGCATTAGTGGCAAGGTCATAATTTCATCATAAAATGAATCATGAAATTAAAATGAGTCCATGCAATATCTAATTGTTACACTTTGTACATTTCCACCAAAAAGCAATTTTGGTAAATAATAATATGTCTGTAGGTGGAACCAAAATTGTAAAAACCTCCATGGATCTCTTTAGTTTTAACAGCAATGGATCTTTTGGTTTCAACACCCATGGATCTTTTGGTTTCAACACCCATGGATCTATTGGTTTCAACACCTGTGGATCTTTTGGTTTCAACACCCATGGATCTTTTGGTTTCAACACCCATGGATCTTTTGGTTTCAACACCCATGGATCTATTGGTTTCAACACCCATGGATCTATTGGTTTCAACCCCCATGGATCTTTTGGTTTCAACACCCATGGATCTTTTGGTTTCAACACCCATGGATCTTTTGGTTTCAACCCCCATGGATCTTTTGGTTTCAACACCCATGGATCTTTTGGTTTCAACACCCATGGATCTATTGGTTTGAACACCCATGGATCTTTTGGTTTCAACACCCATGGATCTTTTGGTTTCAACAGCCATAGATCTATTGGTTTGAACATCCATGGATCTTTTGATTTCAACACCCATGGATATTTAGGTTTCAACATGTATGTCATTAGAAAAACAATTATATTTAGAAAGATAAAAAAATCTATTAAAAAAAACACTAGAGAAATTAACACTGAAATAAATGCTAACAAATAAAATTAAAACAAAAAAATTAGAGAAATGCACACTGAAATAAATTACCAAAAAAATAAAACAAAAAGCTTAGAGAAATGCACACTGAAATAAATGATAGCAAACGAACATAATTTCATCATAAAGAAGCGCTCTGCTGATGCCTCTATCAATTATGGGTGGAAATACACTTAAAACAGATTTGTGTGGCTGATAAAAACACGGCTCATCTTCATCATAAAGACTGAAACTTTATACGATTCAGGAATATTGCCGAGCCATCAACGTCGGAGGTTTCGTACCCCCTACATAGCTGCCCTGACAGCCTCAAACAGCTGTGAAACTCAACAAATGATCAAATTATTTCAGTAATTTGATGAAAGTTGCTTTTTTCCACTCCATCAGATAGGTTAGTTCATTACCATACTCTGCCATAAGCATACAGAACGACGTACCAGCCCGAAACTGAACCCGTGCCGTGTTCATTGTGCCAAAGATGCTATCGCACATAAAATACGCATGACCTAATATACATTTTCCATGAGAAACAGAAGCCAGACGGACTGGTATGAGTCTATTACAAATGCCAAAATAACTAAAAACTAAATTTGTGAAGTGTTGGTTCATGTTGCCATTTTGACAAATTGCAGAACGGATATTCGAGGCAGGAGAAAATGTTTAAAATGCCACAATCATTAATTGGAGTTTTTATGGCAGCCTGCATTTGACATAAGCACAATTTGTAGTATAAAACTTGGTGGAAAAAAGCTATAATTATGTCATATTTTTTGATAAACTGCTCCAAAACGATCGTAAGATCATCTGGAATTAGATTAGCCGGGCCGTGTGTGTGGCATGCTATTTTAAAAACATATTTCTCACAGGTGTGTGTGGCATGCTATTTTAAAAACATATTTCTCACAGGTGTGTGTGGCATGCTATTTTAAAAACATATTTCTCA
>JAULBS010137181.1:0-11832 GCA_032355785.1 Symmetromphalus regularis | reverse complement strand
CAGGCGTGGATCTCTGGCCATATATTTCCCTGATTAAATTTGTGAGATTTGCCCACTCCTAATTGCTACCAGCATGGTACCTGCAATTGTCTTAGGCTGCAAAAGAGATAAGACTTATCTCCCATGTGGAGAAATCTTCAGTTATCAAATGTATTTAATTTTCGACACAAGATGGACCATAAATACAGGCTGGACGTCCATGGCAGGTGCTTTGCCCTGTAAATTGGGCCGATTTACGACTGTCTGAAGCAATTTACTTGCTTTATTTACAATATTTGGAGAGATGAGAATGCTGGCAGCCAACCGTGTTTAGCTGTTTATTGTTTTCATTGAGGGAGACATTTAAATTGGGGGAAAGTACACTAACATTCAAAAATCTTTACTCTTAATTAATGTTTTAAGACTTTGGAGAAAATTTAGAATGGAGGGGAGTGGGATAGGTATGGAGTCAGATGTAAGGGGATGAATAAAGATATGACAGAAAGTCATGTTTTTTTAATGTATTGAAATTTATGTTTTTATAATTAAAAATATACTAAAATTTCAATCGCTACATTAAATTTTTTTGTAATAATCAATAAAAGTGTATTTTTTTTTTTTTTACCTTTTTATAATTTTTAATAAATAGTTATTTTATTTGTTTAAACATATTAGGAACCATACCACCAACAAATAAATTATACCACTTTAACATTTAAAAAACACTAATAATTAATAAAAGTATATTTTTCTTTTTTTAACTGTATAAACTTCTCTTCTTTTAATAAAAAAGGGACATACCACCAACATATAAATTATAACATTGTAAGTAACTGAGAGCATTTTTTTCATTCCAGCCAGTTCTTAATTGGTTTAACAAAAGCTGTGGTATGTGCTGTTCCATCTTTAGGAAAACACATATAAAAGATTCCTTGCTCCTAATTGTACTGTTTAACCTATGTGGCAGCATATGGGTACAACTCAGGGGGGTGGGGGGGGGAAGGGGAATAACTGCTCTCCCAAATTTGGGTAAAAATGGGGAAAATTCTGACAAACCAAGAAGACAAAATGAGAAATATGTACTTGTGTTTTTATATGTGTAAAATCTTGTACAAAACAACTCCTTAACCAAAGAGTCCTAATATTCCCAATGTGTGATAATAGTGGGTTTGCTCTGAAGACCATGAGTCACAAATACCATATCTTTCATATCTAATAACCACTGAATAAACAAATACAAGGATGTCATTAAACAAATATATCATTTTTTAATATCAGAATTTTAAAATTACCATAATTAGAAATGTCCTCATTAATTAATATGTTTGCATGTCATAATTAATTACATTCCTAGTTCGTTATCTTAAAGGAAACAGATGATAAAACAAATACTTAAAAATTTATTCCACAAGCTAGTCACACTTGGCATAAGGCCATGATAAATTAATTTTGTGTTTCAGGTCACAAAGTTTAAAAATCAATGAGGGAGGCAGGAAAACACAACATGTGGTTTCTTTTTAACACAAGCTTAAATACCACGAAATTGTACCCAAGAGAATATGTGTAGGAGAGTTAGATTTTGTTTGTGCCTTTGCTATATGTACATTAGTCTGAGGATATCGCCTGCGAAACAACCCAAAGTGAACGGGAATAAAAAAAAAGTAAAATTAGTTTTATTTAACGACGCCTCTAGAACACATTAATTTATATTGTATCATCGGTTATTGGACGTCAATCATATGGTCATTCTGACATGTCTTTAGAGGAAACCTGCTGCCACCACATAGGCTACTCCTTCCAATAAGCAGCAAGGGATCTTTTATATGCATCGACCCACAGACAGGACAGCACATACCATGACCTTTGATAAACCAGTTGTGGACCTCTGGTTGGAATGGAAAATAGCCTAAGCTGCAAATGGGTCCACTGAAAAGGATCGATCCGACAACCGACCAGTTCACAGGCAGACTCGCTACCGTTTGAGCTAGATCCCACTCCTGAAAACTTTAACACATTCATCAAAATATCAAAGTAATTTACTTCTAAATTGGTTGAAATATAAAGTAAAAACAATTTTGATGCAATTATTGTTAGTTCTCGTCAAAAAACAAATTCGAGAAAAATATAATTTACACATACAATTTGACACAAGTGTCACAGATAATAAATGTGGATACATGACCCAAAACACAAAATTTATTTATAAGTGCCTAATTTCCAAATTGGGGCCACAACTGACAAGAAGTTTACAGAATGAAAGCAATCTATATTGCATCCATATCCGACCACTGTAATAACGCGATCACAATATATGATAGCCGTCTTATCAATTATTTATTTTAATTTCTATAGAAGTAATCATTTTCACAAATAATAAAAATAATTAATTTTTCTCCTGAATTCATAATTAAAAACAATATTTTCCAGGTCATGTATAGGGCAGATTAAATAAAATATTAATAAACAGATTCACGTATCTAACAAAGGACGATGATATGATTTTTTTTTCTTAAACAGCTGTAGAATTAAAAAAAATAGCATTACAATTATTAAAAACAATATTTTCCAGGTCATGTACATTGTATAGGGCAGATTAAATGAAATATTAATAGATTCACGTATCTGATGAAGGACATTCATATCATGTTTTGTTTTCTTAAAGCTAAACAGCAATAGAATTTTAGAAAATAGTATTATTATTATTGGCAAATGGCGCTTGTCTGAATAAAGATAAAACTGTATAAAAATGTATATATACATAGACTATACAGAAAATATATAGAAATGTATAAGGGAAACACTTAAAATGGTTATTATGAGGTGGTTTTTATATACATATAGAAATTATGAATTTGTATTAAAACGACCATTTCTAAAGTGATTGTTATAGGAAGGTGGCTGTTATTTACATGTGGTCATTAAATCAAGTTTCACTGTACAGTAAAATCTGCTATAAAAACCTCTATATGACAGTCACCTCTCTATAAAAGTGACTTAAAATACACATCTTCATAATTCAAATTAATTTATTTCACCTATACATAAAGGACACCTGTTCATAACAGCCATTTATATTAGGTTTCTGTGTAGATGTTATACTCAGGTTTGTATACAAGTTTTATCAATCAATTCAAACCTGTTCAAATGACAACCTATATTTAGCAGCCACTTCTCTTTAACAGGCACCATTCTGTTCTTCAAGCAACCACTTATCCTCTAAGGCAAACTTTTGATAATTAATTCATTTTCTTTAATCATTCATTTATTCAATTATTCATCCATCTTTCGATCCATCCATCTTCTATCCTGTCTTTCATCTTCTCTTAATAACTCTCATCTTAAAAATTAGCATAATAAATGCAAGCAGCTTAATTAATAAAAGACAATTAATTATTCTGAGTGAAGAAAATCTGGACGCTTTCTAACCCGTGTGTAGTTTCTCGTCTCAGACTTGGCATTGTTGTACATTAACACTCAGATAAAATATTAGCCTCTCAATGGAGTCTTCGAAAGACAATCCCCTTGTCAATTGCATAATCTTCCACTGTCCATTCCCATCATGCCCAGCCGACATAGAATGCCAATGTCCTGCTTAAAGGCACTCATAACCCACCATTGCATGAAATGGATGGGGAAAACAAATGGTCGTTAACGACAACCAATCACAAGTCAAAGTACGCCATGCAATTGACAAAACTGCTGAGAAACGACGACAATGGTTTTTCGAAATTTATTTAATGTTTATTTCTGTTGAAATAATCACACTACTGAGAAAATGAGCTGGTCGGGTGTCGTAAAGAAAGCTAACTAACCATGCTAGACTATGAAATAAATGAAACTTTTGTCTTCATTTCGATCATAGAAATAAACAAGTTTTGGAACCATGGTCTGGTTACAGTTATGGTGGCAATTCAATTACGTGTATTTCAATAGCATCAGTAACTAATTGTTAATCCAAAAAATAACTTTTCAACCACATCTGAATGATGAAGCCAAACCATGATCAAAACCATATCTTTGCATTAGAGTCCAAATGAAGTATGACAAAACCATGAAAGTGTATTTTATTTCAATTCCAAATTGAATTCAGAATTTCTAGTTTCAGATTATGGAAGGATGTATCTTTTGGATGAAGTTCTCTTTATCAAATATGAATGAGAGAAAAAAAAATGTTTTCAAAAAAATCAAGTATCACAACTTCAGTAATATAGTGATTCAGTAATTTTTAAGATTAAAATAGAAATAAATTTGTTATCAAAAGTTATTAACAAACAAAAAGAACAGCAAATTTCAATTAAGTCAATGATCAAAGTTCTGAAGAGTTGTTATGTTACAAACATTAGGCCGAAATGTCTTGGAGGTGTCAAAATAGATTTCTCAGAAAATATTTTATAGTAAACTTTAATTTTTATGGTTAAAAAGGAAAGGATTGGTTGTTTAATGACTAGTGTAAGTTACATTTTAATCACCCTGAGTTATCCTGAGTATTCATTTCTACCCCTCCACCCACCCCCAATAATATAACTATTAAAATTTAAGCATAAACTGATACAGAACAGACAGAATTATATAAATATAAGAACAAGGGACAACCATCTTCAATGCCCTCTATTTTTCTTTCAACAAGTACTTGACCGGGTAGGGGGAGGTAAGGGGCAGAAGGAAGAAGATAATAACGATAAAGGAATTCTTGGAATCACTGTCAGGATGATAACCAATCCCAGAAACAATAGAAATACTTCGCTGTCAATTAGTACGGAGGTGAAAAATCATAAATCTCTGCAAATGGCTGCCATGTTTAGGCTATAATTTCAGCTGACATTTTGACAATATCCGTCTGATAATTTCAAAGCTCCTCGAGCAAGGAGAATCATATTTGGCACATCTGTGAGCAATTAAAGATCATGTTTAGATTAGAGGTGGTCTGCTGTTTGATACAAGTACCTCAGTGACGAGCCTGGGTGTGGAGGGAGTAGTGGAGAAACTGGGAGTGATGGGGACGTGGGAGTGTTGGGGACCTGGGAGTGTTGGGGACCTGGGAGTGTTTGGGGATCAGAGTGTATAGGACCTAGGTGTGTATGGGATCTAGGAGTGTTGGGGACTGATTGTAGGGAGACTAAAGTGTGTAGGTGACTGAGGATAGGGGGCCTAGAAATGTATGGGGACCTAGGAGTGTTGGAGCTAGGGATGTGGGGGACCTAGACTATAAGGGGACCTGAGATTGTAGGAGGACCTAGGAATGTAGGAGACTGATTGTAGGGAGACTAAAGTATGTAGGTGACTGAGGATAGGGAACCTAGGAATGTATGGGGACCTAGGAGTGTTGGAGCTAGGGATGTGGGGGGACCTAGGACTATAGGGGGACCTGGGAGTGTAGGGGGACCTGGGTGTGTTGGAGCTAGGACTATAGGGGGACCTGGGAGTGTATGGGGATCTGGGAGTGTTGGAGCTAGGGCTGTGGGTGGAGCTAGGGCTGTGAGGGGACCTAGGACTATAGGGGGACCTGGGAGTGTAGGGGGACCTGCAAGTGTAGGAGGTTCTGGTAGTACTCAGTAGTAGAGTAGGGACATGACAGTAAATATGTGGACAAGGATTAATAATACTAGAATATGAATGTTTATAAATCTAAATTGTTCCCACTTGGTTTATCCTGGTGTAAATGGTTTTTATTTTAGACATAGCTTGACCCTTCCCTACCCCCGCCCATAAGTCAATGTCTATTTTTGGGGCTGAAGGGTTGTTAAAGCAATATTTAATTTATAATATGTCATATTTGGCAAACCTGAACATGTAGCATTTTTAAAGCAACTTTTGAAGTAACCAGTTTGATTATTTTAAAATGTAAAGTGTTTTATTTCACTTTTATTTAGATCTATTAGATAATATTATGCACTTGTATTACATTTAAAATTAGCACTACTTATTGCAAATCAGATCTGCTTCTTTAAATCTCAATGTTAACAGCTATACAAGAGAGGTTCACTTCTTTAAATCTCAATGTTTGCAGCTATTAAGCTGAATATGATCATTAAACAGAACCAATTCTATATTCCTCTTTATTATCAATTCGTTTTTCATCTCACATACAACTGACCTCACCCCATCTCCCCTTGCCCTTCCCCCTCCATATTTGACACAGCTTGTAGCCGGCATCCACCATCTGACAAATTGATGAAAGATCCCATCCCGTTTCTTTTGATGTGAGATAACCCCGGCAAGATGAGCTGTTATGCAACTGATAACTGCCATATAACAAGACTGAAATTAAAAGATAACACCGACTGATCTGCAATAACAGGTTGGAGAAATTTTATATTTCTCAAATTGGTTATTTAATATGTAGAAACTATGTTACAAGGATATATCAGTGAGTGGCATGGTGGTCGTGGCATCATTAAACAGATGGTGCCACTTCTCACAATAATTGGCTGGCTCTGTGTATGATTGTGATAGAATGCCAACAGATTATATATAATGTATATGGGCACTGCCATGAGGGGGTCTAGGGAGGGTGTGGAGGGAGCAGGAGGAAGAGAGAAGGAGAGGGGGAAGGAGAGTTTTCACTATAAGTGGCTGGTTCTGTATATGATTGTGATAGAATGCCAACAGATTATATATAATGTATATGGGCACTGCCACTTGGGAGTCTAGGGAGAATGGGGGGAGCAAGAGGAGGGGAGACAGTTTGGACAGGAGAAGGGGAGAATTAGAGGGGGTAGGAGAGTTTTCACAATAATTGGCTGGTTCTGTGTATGATTGTGATAGAATGCCAACAGATTATATATAATGTATATGGGCACTGCTATGAGGGGGTCTAGAGAGAATGAGGGAAAATATGGAGGGGGCAGGAAGAGGGAAGAATGGGGGGGCAGGAGGAGGGAAGAATGGGGAGGGGCAGGAGAAAGGGGTAGGCTGGAGTTTTCAAAATAACTGGCTGGCTCTGTGTATGATTGTGATAGAAAGTCAACAGATTATATATAACACAGACACTGCCATGGGGGAATCTAGGGAGAATGGGGAGGGAATGGGAGAGAATGGGGAAGGAACAGGATAGAATGGGGAGGAAACAGGTTAGAATGGGGAGGGGCAGGAGAAGGGGAGAAAGCTTGAGTTTTCACAATAATTGGCTGGATTTGTTTATGATTGTAAAAGATAATATGTAACACACATGCACTGTTGGTGGGAGGGTCAAACAAATATTAAATAATTCTTCTTTTACAAGTAAATTCTCAAATATTTCAAATCCTAGTACAGCATGACTAACCAGAATGATTAGTCAGCAAATATGATTTATTTTTAGTGTGATCTGTACTAAATTTATTTATATATATATATATACTTGTATGTTGTGAAATCAGAAAGTTACCAGTGATGGCCAACTCTGACACAAACATGAAGAAAGAATTTCAACACACTCCTTTGTTCTCCAGTAATTGGATACTTCCCAAGTCAGTGGACCATGAACATGAACACTTCATTCTTGTCCAGTTCAATTACAACAAATTAAAGTGAGACATATATCTTCTGTATCACCTGACTGGATTTATGATTTAACAAAAAAATTGTGGTAGAGGAGCGGCACATATTTACTATACATTTTTTAATATGCAGGAATTTTTTTATTTTATTAAAATTGGGATAGCACACATACCTTTTTTGGTTTGTTTTGTTTAATGACACACCTAGAGCACATTGATTTATTAATCATCAGCTATTGAATGTCAGACATTTGGTAATGTTAACACATAGCCAAGTGTGAGTCAGCCTCCAACAGGCTTTGAACCACTGTCATCAGCTTGAGAGTCCAACTTTCTAGCACTGGACCACCGAGGCACATAAACTCTTATAGTGTAAAGTTTGTTTTATTTAACGACGCCTCTAGAGCACATTGATTTTTATCTTATCATCGGCTATTGGAGGTCAATCATATAGTCATTCTTTCATTTATTTAGAGGAAACCTGCTGCTGCCACATAGGCTACTCATTCCGATTAGCAACAAAGGGTCTTTTATATGCGCCGTCCCACAGACATAATAGCACATAATACGGTCTTTAACCAACCAGTAGTGTACCAATGATTGGAACGGAAAATAGGCGAAACTGCAAATGGGTCCATTGAGAAGGATCGATCCGACGACAGATCCGGCGGACACGCTACCGTTTGAGCTACATTTCTCACCGACACCGCAATGTGGTCTACTAATTAATTTTCAATAGTTTCTAAGACAGTGGTTTTGATAGGTTGATTGTTAATCTTATGGCTATTATTTTGGAAACCGGGTGCTTTTTCGAGAAATAATTATGTTGTGATTCTGGCAACTAGAAAGATTACGTGGTTTCAATTCACTTCGGGGTCTTGTTGTCAGTAGTAGATATTTTCAATGGCATATCTATTCATGTTATATGGCTGTAGATTTTATTTATTGCAGTATTAAATCTTAATTAAAAATAATTGTCTAGTGATTGTGGAAAACGCAAGAAGAACATGTTTTAGATTCTCATCATTCTGTCTACCCGACTATTAAAAGTGGAGATAGATGATAGGGCTCAGAAGTTTCTCCACCAAATAATTTAAACAAAACAATAAACGAAACTAAAATAAAATTATTACTAAAAGAATGTTTAATCGTTAATATATATTTTTTTATATCTCCCTTGAAAAAAGTGTCATAGGCCTACATGACAAAAAAATAAATAATACATTTTGTTTTTGGTGGGTTCATTTTTCCCATTTTTTATCAAACCTCTCCCATTTCTGATGGGAAGGGGCAAGTCACTTCTCCCACTTTTTCTATCCTAGATTAGTACCTGGGCCTCCCCAATTAGTTTTCAAAATCTGTCTTAAAACAAGGAGAAGCAGGGTTATTACATTCACTACGGTTTATTTAAATTAACGCAGTGCAGTGTATGTGCCGTGGAAGCGACCACAAAATAGATTAGGTTTCAAACTGCACAAAGGAACACTAACGTGACATAAAAAATCAAACAAAATAACATCTCAGTTCAGTGCATTTTCGTGTCAGCATGTCTAATACATGTATATCACTAGGTGGTAACTTTGTAATATAATTTAAAAGACAGACATAAAAGATAATAATTATATACGGTGTTTATGAGCAACTACAGAAGGCTTGAGCAACAAGCTGTTATTTCTATGGGTCTATGTAAAAAGCTGACAAAAACAGTATTAAAGGGATACTGTTAAAATTATAAATAGGGCCTAAAACCGTTGACAGTTATCATAAGTTAGAGATCTAGTAATAATTGGAATAATTAATGAATCAATTTTGTTTGTGTTTGTTCAAAGTTGTAAACAAAGCAAGACATGATACATACATGTATACTACTAAACACAACATTAAACTAACACCAGTGGACTACAGCTGGTTTATCAAGGGTCATAGTTTGTGTTATGTTGTCTGTGGAATAGTGTATATAAAAAAATTCACTTGTGGTTATCATGTTTTGTCTCTCCTATTAACAGTAACCTCAGTCATGGACAGACAGCTTCTTTTGACAACAATGACGTAAACAAAATAATCTAATGCACCTTTTTACGACTAGCACACTGCTTTTGTGTGACACTTCAAGTAAGTTAACGACTGCAAAACAAAGTTGCATAAATTAGCTTTTTATTCTGGAAATCTTTTTGAGCAAGGTACACAAAATACACTACTATTTCAATGGCGAATCCAATAATTTCGAATGGGGAGGACGAAATGAAGTTTATATGCGGGTTTTACAAAAGATACAAACTATTAAAGAATAAGAGATGGCAAAGAAATCATGTGGAATAGTTTAATAAGAATAAGCATCTCAAACGGAAGACATTATACAAAGTTCAAATATCATGATAAAGAGTTGTTCATCTGAATAAATATTGTAGAGTTTACGGTAATGGTTTTAAAACACAAAATAATATCTGGTTTAATCAAACATGGATGTGTGTGTGTGTGTGTGTTTGTGTGTATGTTTTTTGTGCGTGTTTGTTTGTGCGTGTGATGTCTGTATGTGTGTGTGCGTGCGTGCGTGCTTGTCCGTGTGTGGTAATAAAAAGGATGACAATTCATCTGTTTTAGAGAAAGGAAATATCTATTCAGATTAATCAGAGGTGGACTCAAAATGTAAATATCTGGTACTTGTTACAACGGCAATGACCCATCTGTAGATTTACATAGTCAGCCATGCACCGATAACATGAATGCGGGACCTTTCTTCTTCCATCTCCTCCCCCATCTGATTATCTGGATTAGTCCCTATTAATAAAAGCTACTAACGATGATCATCCAACTCCTTCAGAAAAAGGAATTCTCTAAGACCACTAGGGATAGGTAGGTTGTTCAGATTATGTGTCAACATTCGTCCTTGGTGATGTCTAATCCACTTCCTACAGAGCTGCTTCAGTGTCATCACGCTATTTGCTTGTTTCAGCCAGTGAGCCAATTCCTCAGTCTGAAACATACCTGAAACTTCAGAATTAAATAAACAACTTCTAAGATGTGCGTGATCAAATCCAGTCAGGATGAACAATTTGACTACATCTGTCATGTGTTTAGACAAAGCTAGTGAGGTCGGGCATGCCTCTAGCGGAACCTCTTTGGAACACTGAAATGTATCCACCTGACTGTTTGCTTTTAACAGCAGCTTGACAACATCGAACCTGTTGTTATAGATGGCATACCACAGCGGTGTGTGAAATAACTTGTCGTACAAATTGACGTCTGCCCCTGCTTCAATCAGGTCCTCAATACAATCTGCATGTCCTTTCAATGATAAGATGTGGAGAGGCGTTCTTCGTACAGACGCATTAGCAATATTCACATCACAGTTTGCTTGAGCTAATAACTTAACGACCACAGAGAACCCTTCCGTTGCTGCTAGAAGCAGAGGGGTATTGTTGTCTACATCACAGATGTTGGGGTCTGCGCCGAATGCTAAAAGTTGTTCTATGGCCACAGCTCTCTGTGCTGCATGATGCAGTGCGGTCCGACCCTGTCTGTCCACTTGATTGACGTTGCATCTGGTTTCCAGCAGCTGACGTAACGCGTTGTACTGTTTGTTTTTTACAGCATGGATCAGAGCGGTGTTTCCATCAGAATCAGAAGCGTTTACGTTAGCACCACGCGCCAGTAACGCTTCAAGGCAATCATCATATCCTAGTTTAGCAGCCACGTGTAGTGGGGTGTTCCGCCCATTGCCACCACAGTTAGCACTGCTGTTAGCTTCTAGTAACAGTTTTACTGCAGCTGCTCGATTTGACATCACAGAAATGTACAGAGGTGTGTTTCCGTTTGTATCCTCAATGGCGATGTCACATCCTGCTTCCAGAAGACAGGTCAGACACTCGACGTGGCCAAGCTTGGCCGAGAGAAACATGGCTACATTGAGATCTCTTTGACTCAATGACTGGGGAATAGCCACCATCAACTTCAGCACACGAATGTCGTTGTTTCTCACAGAATCCAACAATCTACAAAAAAAAAACATGTCATAAAAATAAACATAATTGCATTTAGAGTACACCATCTAAATGAATTTATTGAAAATGCATGGTGGCAAAAAGCTAATCTTTAATATATGATAATGATAGTGACAAGTGTTATTGGTGGTGTATACCAATAGCACTGTATACCAGTAACAAGTGGTGTTATCGTTTTGATGATGAACTAGTTAGTTAGCTTTATCTTTCAGAATCTTAATTACAGATTTTTTTTTTAAACTTGATATATATTTTTTATTTATTTTTTATTTATTATTATTATTTTTTTTTTTAATCATTTATTGTCCCAGAAGCATTTTGGTAATGTCAGGGATGGGGCCCTGAATCATTACCTAACAATAAAAATTGATATA
>JAULBS010137170.1:0-12969 GCA_032355785.1 Symmetromphalus regularis | reverse complement strand
TCTCTCTCTCTCTCTCTGTCTCTCTCTCTCTCTCTCTCTCTCTCTCTCTCTCTCTCTCTCTCTCTCTCTCTCTCTCTTGTTCTTCACTTCTAGTAATGTTTTTGATTCATAATTATTGGGGAGGCTAGAGTCCCCCAGACCGTCCCTGTTCCGCCGTGCCTGAAAAGGGTGTCGAAAATACCTGCCAGCCCATCTGCCTTCTTTCTGTTTGTGAACCCGTTATGTGATCGTACGTTGTATGCATCCAACTTTAGTTCAAGCACGTCTGTCCTGAACACCAAACTGGCATCTAGGACCGTATGTTGTAAAATCATGTATTTGATACGGGACTCTGTTGTCTATAAACATTGCTTTCTCAAAGAAAATAACTTTATTATTTTATACATACAAATGTAAACATTCATTTTAACGACCCTGTCTAACCGGCCAAATGATATATGTAGCTGACAGTTAACCTAATAATAGTTCGCATGCATATATAGTTGTGTAGCCTATATGTTTATAGGTATATACAAAATGTGGCACACATAATATATTGTATTCTAAACAAATTCAGTTATATTTATTGTACCACAGCACATCTTGGGGTGGTGTATAAAATAAGTTCAGACGTATTTTTCTTTAAAAAAAGTATAAGGCGTTTTTAAAACATAAATATAAACGTACGACTGGCGTATTTGTCAGACGTAAACGTAAAGTTACAGTGTTTCGAGACTATTGGTCTAGAAACTGTTTAGCTGTTTTATACATGTATGCAAGTGGAGAAATTTCACAATATATCGCCATTTTGAAAATTAGTTCATGTTTACTACTGTAAATATAGACAATGTGTTCTACAGTAGTATATTTATATGTGTAAATGATCACATTTATGATAATTTCATTATTGATTTGTTTTCTGATTTGAATGAACGAACTATATTTAGACGTTGAACGGCGTTGCCCGGTTACAGTTGTATATACAGTCTAATTTAGGTCAGTGGTTAACAAGATCAAGGTTTAAACGCTATTAACCTAAATACTAACAGCTTGGCTGAATTGAAGAGTCAAAATAAACTCATACAGTGGCGCTATCTCCTCCACCCTCCATTTCACTTTTCACTTTGAGAGCACTTTCTGATAGGAACAAACGTCATCAGTAACAGAGATATTTTAATAAGTGTATATATATAGCAAATGTGTTAAACCGTTATTAAAATCATGTAGGTGTATATTGGTCTATGAACCTACATTTTTATGTCTCAATTTATATATGATTTGTTTTAAAACGGTGAAATGTTTGATGTGAAACATTCTAAAAGCTTTATACATAAGGACAGTATCTATCAAATGGGTTTCCTGTTTGACATTTGGCAATAGGAGAATACATGAAACCATTGCATCACACAGATTCTCCCTTTATATGTTTGGTATACGTACATATACAACAAACGTATGCAATATAAATCTTACAAATACACACATAGTAAGTCCTAGAGGAAGGCATATAAGGATTGCAGAATACAGATTAAACCTAAAGTTGAACGTAAGCTTAAAATATGAAAATAGTTTTCAAAACGTCTAATAAAGGATATTGTGCAGTATCAATGATTACAGAACTAGAGATGTTCTTCGGCATACTAGAGAGTAAAAGTCAGAAACCAAAGACTCGAAGGAGGGAAAACGAAAGAAATAAAATATTAAAGAGGTCACCTCCATGTGGCAAAAGGCGGCAGTCCTCCCAAAAGTTGATTTGTTAAAATGTATTATATTTAAAAGCGTATTATACTTATTTACATATACACAATACATTACTATCAATTTGAACAATTCCTTAGCAGAGAAAAATAACAGCATTCCTCAGAATAATAGTTAAAGGTACCTGCCCGACAGGAACTGGTGGTAATCCTAATATTTTTGTTATTGAATGTATATCAATTGAATGCCGACAACGAATTATTGTCAATTAAATCAGTTTACTAGCAGACGTAATAATATTCTGACCTTGCACATATTATACTTAACCAAAAAAGAATATATACCGGTGCACGTAATCAATAGTTATTTATTTCATAAACCAGACAACATTGATGACAGAAATTCTTGAATTAGATACCACACCATTTAGGAGGAGGTGTTTGTATGCAGTAATATCACAAGTGTTTTCTGCCTATGGACTATTAATGAAACATGAAACAAAATATCTGACATGCACACAATCTTTGTTTGGTTGACCTATATGACTGGAGATGACGTTCACCCTGGGGAAGAATAGAAATCCACAGTATTGTTACACGTCATATTTTCAGTGCTCAATACAATATCATTCTTATGCTATTTTGATATTAATTATTTTGATATGTTTATAAGAATCGATTGTTTATCATAAATGTGAGAATGTAAAAAACAAAACAAAAAAAACACCCCAAAACCCCAAACAACAACCCCAGAATCAAAACGTGCTACTTGCAACTATGAGACTGCACCTTTAGTAGTAGAGGGAGGGAAAGAGTCCCAGCTTATTCCACAATACATATTTTTAAAATAGCTTATTTTAGAACGATTTTCCCAAAAGTTGAGAGGATATATTTGCATATATCACTAACATGGGTGTACAGGTTCCCTATTTTTTGAGGTGTGTATGAGGCGGGGGTGGGGGGCGGGCAGGACGGCGGGGCGGGGCGATTTTGCCCAAATTTAAGGCTTTTAAACTTGCTTCAGCTTTTTGGGGGGAGGGGTCAATTACCCCCTCCCCGTCTCGTACCAGTATGATTACTAATGTTGTAATAATTTCAGTCATATTCGCGATCATTATTTCGGCTGTACGGCAGTTTTTATATTGTTGTAGGTCGATATGTGGAGATTAATTCCAAGGACGTGTCATTTTGACATAAACCATTTAATATGAGGTTTGGCTGGGTTAAGTCGTTACTAAATAACAGTATATTGATTTACGATCTCGTTTAAAACTCGCTCATTCCGTGGTCTACAAGAATTGTCTATATATGCACGTTCATAGGTGAACATTATTTTGTTTGGTAGTTACTAATTGTATGTCAACTGAAAGAGCGCTACGTCAATCACATGTAGAGAGGGGTATGATGGGTCGCCGGATCTACTCCCTAGAGCTGTCCCATTGGCTATTTCTCGTTCCTCCCATTTGTCTATGACTGGCAGTGGCGTAGGAAGGTGCCACAAAGGTGTGGGGAAGGAGGTATAGGGGTGGGGGGGCACACACAGACACATACATATATGTACCTTCTAAAAAAAAATGAAGGGTACAGGCCCTCTTCCTACACCAGTGGCCGTTTTAGTAAAGATATCGGTATGTGTTGTCCTGTTTGTGAAAAGTGTATATAAAAGATCCATTGCTGTTAATTGGAAAGAGTAGCCTATGTGGCGATATGGGTATTTTTCTATGAACCACGCGTAACCAATACTGTGTTTAATAGCAATTAATAAAACAACGTGCTGGAATGTCGTTAAAAAATCCTTTTTCTATATCAAGTGGAAAACCTCGGCCGATTTAACAAGCTTTGTCAGGTTAATGGCACTATGGCACGTTTTCGCGAAAGGAGCGCCGGCGCATGAATAATAAAACCATAAATTAAATTAGTTTTTACTAAAACGATAAACGTGAATGTCTAAGTTGAAAATATGGTATGGCAGCAGACATCATTCTAGTCAGTAATGCGTCATATCCTCAAGAACATCCTGAATGTGTATGTATCATCACATGTTTTGACATCTTTCTGCTGTCCTTTCGATGTAATCTTGGTAAAATAATTTATATTATGTGTCACAAATGACGAACATGACGTTGCTTAAAGTGATAGTAACCCATTTTATTAAAAAAACATATCAATACAACAACGCCCTTTGTTTTTCTAAGAAACGATTTTTTTCACATCGTATATATAAAAAGAGGGAATAAGCAGAAACGGATGTTACAAACGTCTTTATTACTATACATATACATACATATTTAGGGCAGCTTGGGCTATTTTCCGTTCCAACCAGTGGTCCGCAACTGGATCATCAAAGAACATGGTGTATGCTGTCCTGTCTGTGGGACAGTGCATATAAAATACCCTTTGCTGCTTATCGGAAAGAGTAGCCTATGTGGCGGCAGCGGGTTTTCTCTAAAAATCAATGTGCTACAGAGGCATCGTTAAATAAAACAAACTTTACTTTTCATATGTAGGTCCCCCGAAGTTCCCCATATAATTTAAATAGTATTGTTTAAAAATAGGAAACCAAAACAATTCGCCCAATTGAACCCAATTGAACCCACCTTTCCTTAAAACCCGTGTCCGCGCCTGAAGTGATAGTAGACTTAAGAAACAAACTGTCATATGCAAACAAACACAGCATAGACCATGATAGGGTTGTTCAAATATGTCACAGTAAATGTTATTAAAAATACGCGCTTGCTAGGTCTGTCCTGAACGCAGTGCAGTCGTCACTTCTAAACAAAGATATAAGATGATCTATTTATATTTATAAATATGTTAAATATGTACAGTTTGCGCGTAACCATTTGTATAAGAATGAAAGCAGTCGTCACTGCTACAAAAACACATTGATTCATCTGCATGTATAATTTAATTATGTGTAAAAGCTTGCTGCCATTCCTCAAACGATGTTGTTTAGCCGGGTGGTTTAGTTTTTAAAAATAATTTTGAAATTTAAAATGGCTCCTAAAAACAAAACATAGAAAAAACAGAAAAAAGAAGGAGAAAACCTACACCTCTACGCTCTTCATTTCAAAAATATATAATTTTTTAAGGTGTGGTGGTATTTTTGTTTTAAAACGTCAAGAAGAAACTTTAATTATTGCTACTTTGTAACTAGTCTTCTTTTATTAGTCAGTGTTAAGTATGGTGTTTAATGTATCTACCGAACTACATGATAAAACAACGTGTAGTCCCAGGTGTAACATTCTTTTGATGATGAGTTAACTGCGTGCATACGTGACGTGCGTACGTGACTTGCGCACGTGCCATGCGGCGTGTCTCGTTTTTCATGTTTACTAATGCAACTGGCTCGACCGGATATCAGACAATGGTATTAACACTAAAGCGCCACCTAATATAGAAAACTATTTTATTGCCTTTTTTGCCTGAGCAAATTTTATGCACATATTTATGAATATTCGTTTTTGCATTCTGTTGGGTCTTTAACAGTTTGATGTTGATAGTGATATAATGTTGTAAACAAAGCCAAATAACAGGTAAGGTAAGATCGTTCCCAGGAGTATGGCCCGGATCACAAAGTTTAGCCATAATCGTTATTCCTGCAATAGTTTCAATAGTAGCCTAATATATATAGTCAACTAACGCATTTGCCTTGTTCTAGGCATATATCATATATTTGTAGACTAATCACATGCGAAAAAGTCATTTTCCAAATATAAAAGCTCATTTATTGATCAAAGTTAGATGTGTAATAAAATTATTGGATGAAATATTTTTTAAAGATAAACATTACAACAAATTCTTTCCCTTCAACAGTAATCATATTTCTTTATTATTATTATTTTTTAATGTCCTCATGATGTGGACGTATTCTACACATTACAAACCATGAGTGGATTCAAACATTTTGGAAGAGGGTGGAGATGGCCCTGATGGTGGAAAGTTTGTTACTAACAAATTATAATGGGAAACAAATATTGTCCTTGACCCTTTTTATCCGCTTTTACAACCAAACTTTCAACTCCTGTATTTGAAGAGTTAAGGTGTAGTGGGAAGAAAACGCATGACATGACCTAGAGTTGGTGTTTTAATAGGTTAGTGTTTGGTTTATGAGGCATTGCCCTTTTACCTTTACAACTTACACCAGCACATACAATTACTGAACAGAGGATAACAAAACAAGAACATAAATTATGTTAAATATATTTTAATAATATCATTACAAACACGTGTTATATACTGCTCACAAAAAATAAAAAACGTCAGTTGAAAATAACGAACACAATGAATAAAAAATGAAATATATAGTTTTAGCAAAGCCAAATCTATATTTTTTTTAACAGTTGCCAATTGTTCTTCAAATATAATTATTATATCCACATTTTGTGAAAATTGTCACTATATATTAATGTGTAATGTCATGATCAACGTATGTCTTGAATGAAACACATATATATAGTGCTTATTTTATTGTTGTTGTTGTTTATTACCAGAAGAGAAAGCATCCCTTAACAGACAGTGAGAAGTAATGTACACGAGCTAACTTGACCGCAGATCAAGAGTATATCTCTCCATTTGGTTATCCGTAAAATTTATACTGGTACACGGTCAGTGCTGTTAGGTGATTTTGTTTATAGTGATTCGCGGTGATTGCTGTTAGGTGATTCTGTTTATTGTGATGCACGGTCAGTGCTGTTGGGTGATTTTGTTTATAGTGATTCGCGGTGATTGCTGTTAGGTTATTTTGTTTATATTGATACAGTGATGTTAGGTGATTTTGTTTATAGTGATTCGCGGTTATTGCTGTTAAGTGATTTTGTTTATAGTGATGCATGACCATTGCTGTTAGGTTATTTTGTTTATAGTGATTCGCGGTTATTGCTGTTAGGTTATTTTGTTTATAGTGATTCGCGGTTATTGCTGTTAGGTTATTTTGTTTAAAGTGATTCGCGGTTATTGCTGTTAGGTTATTTTGTTTATAGTGATGTATGACCATTGCTGTTAGGTTATTTTGTTTATAGTGATGCATGGCCATTGCTGTTAGGTGATTTTGTTTATAGTGATGCATGGCCATTGCTGTTAGGTGATTTTGTTTATTGTGATGCATGGTCATTGCGTTTAGGTGATTTTGTTTATTGTGGTAGAGATAGACTACGGTCACGTGTTGTTTATTTCATGATATGTTGTCCCGGGCACCTATTTCGCATATGAAAACAACAGCGGTCTATTGCTATTAAAAAAAGTCATATTGCATAAAATACATAATAAATGAGTGTAGCTATCTTGTCGTACACATACCAGGAAATGATTCAGCAATAAAACTCCACATGAATCATCCTGGTTGGAATTCTAGATGGTCGTGTAAGTGGTTGAGTATTTATTGCTAAAGTAACATCACGTTTTTACTTTTGCTCAGCATCATAGCGCCATGTCACTGACAAATTACACCAAAGCACACCGTATTTTCCAGTCATTTATCAACATATATTATACCACAATGTATATATTTATACATAAGTAACTGAAATAAATATATTCTAACAACTTTAACAAGGATTTCTTTAAACGGAGTTGGAATGGCAAGACATATAAGAAAAATAGTTGCGTTGCACGTTTAAGTTTATGCTGAGGTCGTTAAACATTTATTTACATGTATGCTTGGGGTCGTTTAACAAATATACATATCTACGTTTATATGTGTGCTGTGGAGGAGGTCGTTAAACAAATATATATATATCTACGTTTACGTGTTTACTGTGGAGGAGGTTGTTAACCAAATATACCTACCTTTCTACGTTTATGCTGGGGTCGTTAAATATGCATGTACCTATCTATCTACGTTTACATGCATAATCGGACATATACTTTTTTAAGAATAAAGCTCTATCATCCTCACTACCACCACCGACCACCATCATCACCATCATCATTATCATCATTTGATGACACTATTATAATTTTGAACGTAGCACCTGAACAGAACTACAATGAAAATGTTTAGAATAGAACTACAATGAAAATGTCCCAAACTATATAAAAATATGTAATGTGCTTTAGCAGAAAGAATATTGTTCGATACCATTTGATATGAACAGTTCCAGGCCAAGGGTTAGATGGAGGGTAGCAAGATGTAGCTCAAATGTTAAGAGTATCCGCCTGTGAAGCTGTCGGTCATCGGATCGACCCTTCTCAGAGGACCCATTTGCAGTTTGGGCTATTTTCCGTTCTAACCAGTGGTCCATAATTGGTTCATCAAAAGCCGTGGTATGTGCTGTCCTGTCTGTAGGACAGTGCATATAAAAGAATCCTTGTTGCTCATTGGAAAGAGTAGCCTATGTGGCGGCAGCGGGGTTCCTCTAAACATATGTCAGAATAACCATATGATTGATGTACAATAGCCTACGATAAGATAAAAATGTGTTTTAGGGGCGTCGTTAAATAAAACAAACTTTACTTTTTAGCGTTAGATGGATGTCCTTTACATTTTTTTAGCAGTATATTGAGAAATTTCTCTGAAGTAGCTACCCATGGGAGTAACAAAAATCGGCCTCTCCAGACAGATTATTTGAAGTATTAAATAAACAGATTGGGGATAAAGATGAAGTTTTAAGGAATGGAGCAGCACGTCATAAGGTGGCTGCTGATCTGATTATGTAATATGACCCATAATGAACCAGTGAAACGGTACGGGGACATAACGACAGAGCATAACATACAGTATAATTACATATGCATTTGCTCTCGGTTAAACTTAGATATGCAGGTAAATGAGACTGTACAACAATGGCGCTGTATTCAAACAAATTACTTAAACTCTAAAACGTTCACTTTTTATTGCACGACCACCTGACCTGTCAAGTTGGTTACGACTCAAAAGCTATATTAACATTGTATAAACACACATCGGAATGTTTCTAACCCATTGGAGGATTAAGGACGTACGTATATCACTGCCGACTAACCGATAATGTACAGTGGTGACGTATTAATATGGTCATAAACATATATATGCGTCCCACCCTTTATATAAAAGCAATTCTGGGGAATGAAGAACTTCGAGCATAAATATAAATGTAATTCTTTTTAAATGTGTAATAAAAATGAAATAAGTTTATTCTGTGAACATTTTTTTCTTTTCTTTTTTAATTTTGTAGTCTGCCTGCCTGCCTGCCTGCCTGCCTGCCTGCCTGCCTGCCTGCCTGTCTGTCTGTCTGTCTGTCTGCCTTCCGGTCTGTCTGTCTGCCTTCCGATCTGTCTGTTATTATTATTATTATTTTAATATTTCTGTTATATTTACTCAGTAGAACTACTGAGAGATCACCCACATAACACTGTATTGACAGGTAATGGAATAAGTCTCAAAACTGACGCATTTTTTTCATAACAGTGACTCTTAAACAAGGTAACTACTGTTTAAAAATGACTCTTTCAGACAACTTACAACTCCATCAAATATGACAAAATGAGTGACTCGTAAACATTTATGTTCAATATACCTTGACCCAGAATTTTAATTTTATTTTACATATTGTGTACGGGCATTCCACTATTTGAATGAGCACCAAAGAGGTGCTATAAAATACGCCATCAGAACCCCACACCTCAGTTTTGTTTTCATGGTGTTGTTAAAATGTCCTGACACCCAAATAATGTACTAAAAGTAGAATTGCTCATATGAAAAAGTGAAAGTAATAAGTTAGTGCAAAAGGACTAGGCACATTAACACACTGCGTGGTGGCTTCATTCGACACATCACTCGTCAGTTCTGTACTATTTGCATACACGGCCTTGACGCTCAGTGCTTGCATCCTAAAATACAAACATTTCACGAGTGCAAGAACATTCATTGCAGATGTTAAAACGATCGTCTGCTTTAAGTACGCCATTTTGACATTAACTTCTTTCTCCAGACAACAGTGGTGCACACAAATATGAAAATAGAATGCCCAGCAGGTGCGGATCCAGGAATTTAAGTAGAGGGGCCCCCATTCTTCATTCTCGTTATTGATAATTATTTCCTTGGCTAAAATCTCATGTCGAAAAATCGTTGGTCACCGTGCGCAGAGGGGTGGGGTGGGGTGGGGGTGGGGGGCTCCGGACCCTTCGACCTACCTGGATCCGCATCTGGTCTAGTCATAGGTAGTATTCTGTATTTACTCAACATAAGTCCATGGGCCTAGATATTCAGTAACAAAAACGATACCGATGTGTCCTGCAGTAACTTTTCCTCTTGAGCTAGTTACACAAGACAAAACACTAAATGGTTCTCGAGTTTATACAAAAGATGAACTTCTAATACAAATTTTGGAGAAAACATTTTGAATATTAATTTATTTTTTGATCAGGTTGGTTTATTATTATTATATTTTTGTTAAATATATATTGTAAATAATATATTTTCTTTAATTTATTGATCTTTTGGTGCTTTTAGCTTTTATTTTTTTTAGAAATGAACCTTTGTGCCATGCCTAACAGGCTATAATTCAGTACTTCGAGAGTTTGTTTTCAAAATAATTCTACTTCAGCGGTTTTAAAGTACGTTTTTTCTTCTTCTTCTTCCTTTTTCTTTCTTTCTTTTGTTTTTATTTCATTGATTTTTAATAAGACGTATTTTGTGTTTGTTTGTTTATTATTTATTTATTATATAAACATAAAAACACAATGATTTTATTTTTAGTGAATATCCGTCCATCATTCTCTGATCTTCATGGAATAGTTTTGAGATAACAATGATTTGAGACGAGTAATATTTATAGCAGGAAGAGTTTTGAGAGAACAATGATTTGAGACGAGTAAAATTTATAACAGGAATAGTTTTGAGAGAACAGTGATTTGAGACGAGTACTATTTATAAAAGGAATAGTTTTGAGATATTTATAACTTGAAGAAATTTGTGAAATGATGCTTGGGGCGAATTAATTTTATGAAATGAGGTGTTCTCGCACGTGATAAAATGTCAGCTTAGACAGAAAATAATTAAAATAAAGTAATGGATTTGAAACGAGTGTTTACGTGCGTATTTATTCATCCCCTATAAACAGAATGTCGGTAAATACGTAATAATTCCAAAGGATTGTTGTTTTGTCACACTTTTGTTATTTAAACATGCAAAGAAACATTACACAATGCGATTAGCAGCACATACGTTTTACAGGGGTGCCTCAAGGTCAAACAGTAAACGCGTAAACACTTTTGAAAATTAAACAAGGAAGTACATAATTTTATATAGAATTTTATATTAATAGTTTGAAAGAAATGTCTTCCTTCGTCAGTAGTATATTTTTCATTTCTCGATTTTTGCGTTTTTAATTTTATGAAAATCAATATAAAAATTATGCTAATAACTTTTGAGTATCTTCATCATTATAGGCTAATTTGTATCCCAGTTTCTCTTAACATAAATACACATTGTTTCATGGTTAGTATTAAAATATCACCTGTCGAACTTGTTATTCGTCAGACTTGCCTATACAGATGATATTAATCTAAAATAGGTGTTTTTTGTTTTGTGTTTTGTGGGGTGTTTTTTTTTTTAATGTTTGTTGTTTTGTGTGTGTGTTTGTGTGTGTGTATGTGTTTTGTGTGTGTGTGCGTGTGTGTGTTTTGTTTGTATGTGTGTCTGTGTTTTGTCTGAGTATGTGTGTTTGTGTATGTTTCTGTATTTTGTGTGTGTGCTTCGTGTGTGTATGTGTGTTTGTGTGTGTGTGTGTGTGTGTGTGTGTGTGTGTTTTCAGTTGTCTATGATATCTTAACCTACGGACAGTTATTTTTACTAAACATTCATGAGATGTCCGTCATGTATTGATGATACTGACATACAAACAAACAATTTTTTCTTTTTACAAAACATTCAACAGATTTTCCAGTGATATATTGATTGTAATATAGAAAAATTGTTATTTTAATTAAAGATTCTGAGTATATGATATGCATACGATACTACTATACAAATAAATTGGTGGTTTTTCCTGAACATTATGTAAACTTCTTTTCACTAAACATACATCAGATCGTACTAATATACAGACATAATTACTTTTTAATTAATCATTCATCATATAATATTAATATAAATAATTCTTTCTTCTAAACATTCACCAGATGATATTAACATAAAAACAGTTCTTTTTATTGATTATTTATCATGTGATACTAACAAATGCTCAGTTATTTTTATTAAACATTCAGCCGATGATAATAATATAAAAATCATAGTTCTTTTTACTAATTATACATCAGTTAAACATTGATGGATGTGTATTATTTAAAATGTCACGAGGTAGACACAGCTCCAGCAAGCTGGGAAGACACAACGAGCTCCAGTATTTTGCCGCTACCAGGACAGCTCAGTGGTAAATACTGGGACGTCTGCAGTTAGTCACGTAAGCCACTTATTTGTATCGGCATATGCTGCAGCGAAGATGCAAGAAAGCGTGATGGACGCCCGTCGACATTTTTTCCACACCTGATACAAACCATTGCAAGATATTCCATTCAATAACTAAATACAGTATTAACTTTCTTTGCTTCTGTTTACTAGTTGAGAAATCATCGTGACTGTGTTAAATTAAAATGTGGTATTAATATTAGGTGGTAATTTAATTTGTTGTTTCACACACGGCTGTTTTTTGCATTAATTAAGATTACAAATATCAATGTGATGATTACTATCTCACTGAACTAGTCTGACTCATTCAAATACTAAGGGGAGAATATTTTGATTGACTCACTATTTAATCTCGTACAAAAATAAGTGAGATGTTCACTTTTGGATACAAGAAACATATTTTGTATACAATCATGTTCCGTGACATGTTCTAAGAAAAATAAGAGGTAGACCTCAACAAAATCAACTGAGATCAAATGTACTGTAATTAAATAATTAGCTTATTTGCATATATGCAAATTATTTCTGATTTTATACGAAATATAGCAGTTAGTACTGACCGACGAATCTGTATGGACTATCTTTCATTGTAGTGTTTATTGTAAATTGATTACATATTCGACAATATATCATTTATAATCTAAATGGAATACAATCTAATTGTATGCTTACCTTATTTGCATAAATGTACATTTACATATATGCAAATGATGTCTCTTCAGCTTTTCAAAGAACTCAAAACTGTCTCCTTTTATCTATGCTTTTGTTTTGATGTTTCTTTTCTTTTAATTTATTTTTATATTTAGGGCTGTAGTTTGCTTTTAAAAATTTAGTTTTCATGGTGTGATTAAGGAGTATATTTGGATAGGTAGTTTTTAGAATTACTTATTTTATTTTTTATATATA